>JADBJO010006867.1:88801-124333 GCA_016801955.1 Conus betulinus
AGATGGCTAGAGAAAGACCAATGTAAAAATCCTCCATTGCTTGAGCAGCAGACTCCCGATCAGCAGACTCTGTTGTACTAACATCCACAGAGAGGGTGGTGTAACTCACATTCCAGGTAGGTGTCAGTACCTGAGGGGGTAAGAACATTGCAAGTGGTTACAACTCCTGACCTGACTTACTGTTGTGGGCATGATAATGATAAAACTGTATCCATTTTCAAAGGACATGATTCAAAAGTAAGACTTAAACTAATATCATGTATAAGGCAGGCACATGAAAGCAAATGAACACATGGATATCATGACATATCCTCCACAGTTTATAATCTGGATGTCTGGGTCATCCCCAAGGCCTTGACAGAAAACCATAACCACCTTAAACCAGACAAGACAGCATTACATAATAAACACTAACGGTAAACAGCACTGACTGGTGGCTGGTTTTCACTAACTGCTCTCACAACGCTTGAAACAAGTACCTCCATTCTTCCCCTTTGGTCGATCATGTAGCAGACAAAGTAGTACTTATGAAGCACAGACCCCCACCACAAAAACAGACTCAAAAGCTTGTCAGTCACTGTCTCCTCTCACTGCATAGCTGTTATATCCTTCTACTTCATTCTTACCAACTGCTAGCGCTCGCTCTGCATTGCAAAAGACTATCCACAGTAGAGCCTCTCAGTAAAATCCTTCAAAAAACAGGCTATGAAAGGGAGGGGTGTGCTACATTGGGAAGCACATCTGGGACAAAGATACAAATATTTTTCAACAAAAAATGTCTTTCAAGAGAAGAAGAGTTTAATGGGGGAAAAAAAACTGGAACAAGAGTAAAACTATTCTTGCAAAACAGGTATTCAAACGATAATGCTTATTGGGAGGTAAATCTGGTACAAAGATACAAATATTAAAGAGAAAAAAAGTCTTTCAAGAGAAGGAGTGTATATCAGAAAGTAGATTATTTTCATGAAATTCATGCAAAAAGTTATATATATATATATATATATATATATATATATATATATATATATACAGAATATGTAAAACGATGTATATATGCAAACAGTCATGCCTCCCTGATGAGGAATCACTTAACACAAATGTCATAAAAACAGATTTTCTAAAACATACTGTAAAATCTTTTTTCTGTAACAAGATTTGTAATTGTATGGAGTCTGCTGTAAATTGTTCATGTCTGACATCAGTTTAAGTCCAAACAGTCTAAAAGAACATATTTTACATGAGTGGTACAGCACATGGAATGACCATGGTGCTTCTTGGTCTTTTTAGAAAACCAAGAACTGACAAAGATAAAAATGTTCCAGAAAGAAAAAAAAATCTTTAGAGAGGACTCTTTACTTGAAGAATCTTCTTTAAAGATTTGTTTTTTGTTGTTGTTTTTTTTTCCTTTACTTGAAGGGCCTTTATGAAGAGGTTTCACTGTGTTCTGAAGGTCATGACTGAGCAGAAGGCCATCACATTACTGTGATTTCTTTAGGATGATAACCAGCCTTGTGGCAGTTAAGTACATGAATTGTAACATTCATGACAACCATTTGTCACAGCACTTACATTTCACAAGCACAAGAATTTTAATACTTTTTCCAGCGTCTGATCATTATTCGCTTCTCTCTTACTGGAACACCATTCTCAACCTTTTGTCTGCACCAATTGAAATGACAGAGATAACTTTGTTATATGAGATAAGGCACATCCTAACCCATCTGACTCTGAATGACCCGATAACATGTATATATAAGGCACATCCTAACCCATCTGACTCTGAATTACCCGAACTATGTTACGTGTCCCCATTCATTAACGTAGTTCTCTTTTCTTCAGACCACACTTAAAAAAAAAGAAAAAGAAAAATAACACTAAGACTTCATTAAAAAAAAAAAAAAAAAAAACTGAACAGGATAAAGCAGGAGACCAACTGCAAGTTCATGATGAATGGTCTAAAACCTATCCTAATACAGTAGTTTGTTGTATCAAATCTTTTTGTTTGTTACATTGGTTTTTTTTCACCTTCCTGGTTGGTATGGACTTCCTGACACATTGTTCCATGATAGACTTCTTAGGCCCCCAAATGTGAATGTGATTTATAATTGGGAGACTACCACTTTTCACATTTTTGCTAAGCTGCAGAACAGCTGGCCTAGTTGGTCCATGTGTCATGTAGTGAGTGAATGCTGGCTGCGCTTTGGGATATATTCTTCGTGAATTTTTTAAGTCTGTTGTTTGCAATGTCTGATGAAGACAAACTTGTCAAAAATTCCCTTGTCTGTTTCATATTGTACATCAAATCAGCTTTATTTTGCAACCTGTTGAATGTGTTCACTTGCATGTTGCCCTGTTTTCAGTAGTGCTACAATCTTTTTTTCCTTAAAAAAAAAAAAAGCACTTTCTTGCTAACAGGAACTGGGAAGCTCTTGATTGGCTTGACACCAAGTTGCCAACTTGTGGCAGACTCTGAAGCTTTCTGGATGTTTTACAGGTGTACTGCATTTCAGTCCAAAGTACCATTAGTATGTGGGAGGAATGCTACATGCTTGTGTTGCATCCTAAAGTAGACCTGGGACAGCTATCGTATGTAATAAATTGCTGTCAGAGTGGTGGTGTGATAAGATTCCATCTCAAGATGTCCATACTGACCTCTCCATGCAGTAGTTTGTATGTCATTATCAGGCTTGCTTGTTGAATTACTGTGGACATCCCCAATGCCTCTCCCATCCCACCCTTATCCCCTTTACAACTGTTCACTGATTAACCTCATTCCCTCATACCCACAAGACTCCATTATCCTTTCCAACCCTTCTTCCACAATTCATCTCGGCAACCAGCACATTTGCATGCCAGCGCCCACTCAGGATTTTCATGTGGAACATTTCTTAGATCAATATTTTCCTTGGTAGTATTTAGTAAATTATGTCCCAAAACAATTCTCTTCACATTTAATGATTTATGTAAGACTTTTCCAATGACACTGCTGTCTGCTACCTCTCTGCCACAAACTATGATCATCACCACCACAAGCAAGACTATAATGCCTTGGAGAAAAAGAGGAGAGATGGTGTGTGGCGTTCCATCCCAGGTGGTGAGTGTAACACCCTCCATATCACCAGAAAAATGCTGCAACCAAATTATACTACCTTCACTGCCAAACTTTTCAAAATGGCATTTCTGCCAGGTATCTCAGTGTTACCATCACCCAAGATTTATGGTGGTAAAGTATGTCACACAGTTCGGATTTACCAGTATGTGGCAAAGTGGTCTTAGGGCACACAGGCAAGAGCCCGATCGAAACCAAGGATTTTCAATTTGATCTTACAAAAGCAGGATGCTCAATCTCATCTTCGTGCCTGCCACTTTGCACAGACCTTTCATGCAGACCAAATCTGCTGGGTATTGTGGATCAATAGAGGTAGCAGAGACAGCAAGCAGCCAGCGCTCAGGTCAGCCAGGCAAACAATCTTGAGACCAGACCAAAATTGATGTTCTCTTCTCTCTTTATGTCAGCAAGGATGGTCAGCAAGCATCTGTCAGCGAGACCCCGTCAGCAAGAACACAACCCCGGAACCACAACCATGAACGCACACACACACTCTCCTTTTATACATGCTTGTCGTCAATCGATCTAATGACCACACTACCACATCACCCTAACAACGTAACATTGAAACAAATCTAACGACCAACTCTACAACATCATTCTACCAACATGACATCGAAGCAAAAATAATACTATAACAAACTATTGATAAACTCAGTATAATAGTCTAATTCTAACCAACAACTATTAAACGAAACTTAATCAAGTTCCCAATGATTTGCTTCCTAAAACAAAATGTAAACAAGTAAATCATCGTAGCAACTAGACCTTAGCAACTGTAACAAAATTAATATTCCCAAATAATTGATTTCTGTTTTTCGTTGATGTTTTCGTTATTGATGTATGATTTATGTTCGACCTAAACAACTTAAAAGTTTGCTTGTTTCGATGTAAATTATATTTACCTATCTTCCATGGAAACATATTCTATTTCGGATCTACTATCTGATCTTTATGATTAAAGAGCGTTTGACGTCATTCATTTCTTTACGAGTGATTTCTTGGCTGAAAAAATCGTAAGCAACTTTTCTTCACTTCTCCACAAGTACTTTACTGGATCATGTGACAAAATCCTGACAAAGATATCTGCCATCAGTAGTGCATACTGACTGAATTTTAATTTCACCAGACATTGGCAGTAGGAAAGAGGACCATTCAATTAGATTATTTTCACTTATTGAGCACTATGACCAGGCTATCGGTTTTTGTTTTGACTCATTTCTCACGAAAAGTTTGCCATATCCAGTTAACAATTATCTGCATGATCCATGTTTTGCACAACATCTTCTAAAGCCAGTAAGATTCCTTGCATTTTTTAGAGCAGTCAAATGATCAGCTTGAGTCATCTTACAGGAGGTCACCTACAAAAACATTTGTTTGCACCATACTTGAGTACATGAATAGTAACTGTATAGAACCCCCCCACCCCATTTAACATCTATAAGATGGTAGCTGTTTGGACAAGAGCTGAAAGATCTGTAGTCAATCGCCACCACAACATATCAAGTATCTCTCAGCTAAGGTTGAGAAACTGCAGTGGCCCTCCTTCCAGCACTGAACGAATGCGGAATATGGAACTTGAAAGGCCATGCTTCCTAAAATTATTAACAGCAAAGCAGCTGTTAGCAAGTCCAACGACTCAAAAGTGTAGAAGTCAACCTCATCATCAGGTCAGATCCAGTGCCAAACAAAACACCACAGAAAACAATTATTTCCACCATCATCACAGATTGGAACAGATTGCCAGAAACAGCTGTGTCAGCTGTCACCATTGACTCAAGTCATGAGTGCCATATCAAAAGCCCAAACGAACTATTATTAATTAGAGTTGATAGGTGTAGGTATTCCCACCTCCCATTCTCACCTTTGTGAGATTTGTTTATTTCAACTTTTTCTGGACCCATATTCATGATATCGTTAGGGCTTGTCAGAATCAATCAGCTAATAAAATACCTTGGAGCGAAAAGTGAAAAGGAGTTGCTTGTTGTTAAAACCCACGTACAGTGGACCTAAGATTTGAATTTTCACTCTCTTTGGTCTTTTTCTTCCTGTCAGTGTCAAGTTCTCTTTTGTCACTTGTATACAGTCAATGAAGCAATGGAGTAGTTTATGAATTGGTTGGTTGTGGCCGCCGAATAAATGATGATGATGATGATGATGATGATGAAGAATTAGCATAGAACCAATACACAGTGAATGAAGCACAAGATTAATCAATATGTTGGTTGTGGCCGTCAAATGGATGATGATGATGATGAAGGATTGCATAGGATCATGCCAAGCTAAACTCAATCCAGCCCCCCCCCCCCCCCCCCCCCCCCCCTCCTCCCCATACACAACCATCCCTGATCCCCCCCCACCTCCCACTCCCTTAGTTTTGTTACTTTTTGGGCAGTACTATCAAAACTGCGGTCGAAATCGTTCGTGAAAACCAACCCACGAAATCTCTCGTATTTAAGTCATCGTATGTCTCACCTTTGAATTGCAGTTGAAGGAATGTACACTTCGACGTTTCACTGGCGAAGCACTGTGATCCGAACACTGTTTAGCGTCACACCGTGAGCAATCAAGTTCCACGAATTCTTCGTCACCTCTGTGCTTTCATGAATCATGAATGACTTATAGTTTTTGCTGAACACAGTGAACTGGGACTGAAACAGTGCCAAGTCAACTAGTGAAGCTAGTGCTACTAAAATTGTACTAAAGATAGCATGATGACGGACTTTTAACAGAATTACATTGGACTAAACAATTAATAAATGAGTCAAAGCCCTGTCAGTGGCGTAACAGTTCACTGATTACTCATATATCTGTAAGGATCAGTTGATGTGCTGTCGTGTGAACGTGGTACCATTGTTTTATTTTTTCTTCTGTTGATAGTGTGTGCATGCCTCATTCTGCTGAGAAGCAACACATAGTCGTGTGACGTCTTACGCATGTTTTTTAAAACAGATCTTACCCAAATCAATAAAGTTCCACCCCATAAAATCTACGGCAGCCTTCCATAGACGGGCACGCAGCGGTATATAACCAACCAGTCTCTTGAACAAGCCTCTGTCACCGTAATCCATGTGTGAAGTAATGTCATTTCGTTGGTGTTCACCTGTAGGAAGAAACTCTAGACAGAGTTCGACAGCAGGTCTTGAAAGGAACACCCCACCCCACTCCACCCCCTGCCACCCTCTCTCTGCAGACAAGTGTTTCGGTCCTGAATTTCTTACGCTCAAAGGGGGTCGACCGCATCCAGGTCATGATTCCTGGATGTCATTCTGCTGCCAGATCTCTTATGTTCTTCCGCTGCCGAGATTCGAACTCGCAAACTTTTGGATGGGTGGTCGTATCACGGTGTCCCCCACCCCATCCCCCCACCCCATCTTTTTTTTTCTTCTCTTATCTTAGACGAATTCTTTAACCAGACCGCTATCGGACTACTGTTCTAAAACTGGGAAAATTGACCTTATCAAGTTCACCTTTGTTCCTCCTCGACCAGATCTAGCTGGAATTTTTTTCAGATGCCTCTGCCATTGCCTTGGGGGTTCTGGTCCTCTTATCACCAGAAACCCCAAGCTGTATCATGAAATGATGAGCTCAAACTGAGCTTACAAATCCCCTTTGTCCAACATCCATATCGACGACTTTGGCCTGGAAGCTAGAGTTCTTCAAACTATTTGCTAGACTGGCATCTTTTGAGTCTAGTACCATTCTTCTTGATGATCTCTGGACGGCTTTCCCATTCTGGAAGTTCTGCTGTGTATTCTGAGTCATCTGATTCCATCTAGTAAATCAAACTTCCATGTCCGTAATATCACAGCTGTTCCAGACCATGATGACCATGATTTGAGTTCGCCTGCCGAGTAGCCGGAACGTCGGTACTGGTGCTTCTGGTGGCGCAGTGTTTCCTCTGGTGGTGCTAACCGTGTGTACAATCTCCTGAAGCACTTCATTATGTCTCTGTTTATACCTTAACTGTGTTAGCGCTGCCTTGCGTGGACTCAGGGCGTTGTCGTATCAGATGGATACGTAAGTTTCCGGATTTCTGCCATTTCACCAGGTTTGAATTGATGGAAGCGGTCATATACAGATCTCAGGATGAAGTTCATTCTAAGACGTGCCATGTGCCATGTATCATTCCAGCTGAGATTTCTTTGCAGTGCGTTTTCCCGCATTCTCCACTTCCCATGTTGGCCTTGCCGGATTGCCTTATGGTTCTCTTGGCATCTTCTACTTCTCATTCGCTGTTTTTTAAGCTCACTCGAAGAGAGCCGTGGATACACTTGGAATTATAATGCGGCAAACGCGACTTTCAAGCGCTAAAATTGTTCGCTCTTGATGTGCCCCAGTATATATGTCAATGAGTCACCAAGCACTTTCAAGCGCTAAAACTGTTCGCTCTTGATGTGCCCCAGTATATATATATATATATATATATATATATATATATATATATATATATATATATATATATATATATATATATATATATATATCAGTGAGTCACCAAGCCAGATCTGGAAAAGATCAAAACGAATTATGCAGATTTCTATATCCACAATTTAAAAGAAAGAAAAACAAAAGAAAGAATGAAAAAAAAAGAGAAAAGAAACAAACAAACAAGCAACAGAAAGGAAGAAAGAAAAAGACAGCACACTGGAAACACTCATGAACAGACGGAACACTTGTTATATATAGCACTTGAAAGCTGTCAGTTTTAGTTTGTTATTGTTTGATAATCGGTGTTTGAGTATCAGCTCTCACTGCCTCTCTCTGTCTCTTATTTGTAGATCATGTGTGTGTGTGTGTGTGTGTGTGTGTGTGTGTGTGTGTGTGTGTGTGTGTGTGTGTGTGTGTGTGTGTGTGTGTGTGTGTATGTGTGTGTGTGTGCGCACGCGCGCGTGTGTGCGTTCGCGAGCGTGCAGGTGTGTGTGTATGCGTGCGTGAAAAGAGAGAGAGAGAGAGAGAGAGAGAGAGAGAGAGAGAGAGAGAGAGAGATGATGATGATGATGATAATCTTTATTTCCAAGGGTAACAGATAAGCAAACGCATGCTTTTTTTTTCATCCGGCCCTTGCCCCCGTTAAGGGACTAAGTATGACTAGCGACTAAGACTTACAAAACTTTTAACAAACACACATATCTTCATAATATTAAAAGTTCAGAGAGAGAGAGAGAGAGAGAGAGAGAGAGAGAGAGAGATTTACCACGCACCAGAGTTTCTGTGTTATGTGCATGTGTACGAGAGATCACAATTATCTTTCAGTATGTGCGTCCTTCATTTTTATTCATCATTAGTATTCACGTTCTTGTTCAAAATAGCGAGTGTCTGCGAGAGAAAGGTGTCTGAACACGTCAGAACTACGAAATGTATAGGACTAATGTTTTATCAAATATTTTCAAAATTTACGTCTCAGAAGATAAAGTTCAATGACAGCTACTAATACTGGATGAGGTAAAGAAAGTGGTTAAGGAAAAGCAAGAGCCAGTCATTTGCTTGGACCTAATGGAATACCCTATCTGCTGTGTAAGAAATGTCCAAATGTCCATGAGGTACTCCACAAACTGAAAAGATCAATATTGAGGAATTAGAAGATGAGCGACCAGTAGATAATGGCTGATGTCATAAATCCCAAAGACCAAAACTTGAGTGACATTAATCTGTTCAAACCAGCGTCACTTTTAAACGTCAAGGGAAAAGATCTTCTCTTTCACAGCAGCCAGACTGACTGAATTCCTCTCAGGAAATGAGCGCTAGGATTTGTCAGTGCATAAAGAAGGCATTCCGAGAGTATCTGGCTGTATAGAATATGCCAGTATGATTTGGAAAGCAATCCAAAGAGTTAAGAGAGTTAAGGCAGAGAAAAAGGAACCTGATGTGGTGTAGCTCGATATCTGGTAAACGCATACGGGTCGGTTCCACACAAGATGATTCAGCTAGCCTTCAAGATGTATTATGTCCCCAAAGAACAACCAAGAAATGCTGAAGAAGTATTTTCATACTTTCTAAATGAGGTTCTCCACAAAGGGATACACAACATGCTGGATCAATCTTGAAATTAGCATAGCACTTGGATGTGCAGTTTCTCCAGTAGTATTTATGCTGTCGATGGAGGTCATCTTGAAAGAGGCTGCAAGCCTTACAGGTTCATAAAACTTTAGAAATGGGATTTAAAATGACCCCCCCATGGATGACGCTTTTTTTTCTGCTCAGGAAGGCTGATACTCCTGTGGACACTCCCTGTATAGACAGGCAACGATTAATCCCATCTACCCAACAAAGGGAGTAGAGTTTTGTGTGTGTATGCCGTTTTTTTTTTTTTTTTTTTTTTTTTTTTTTTTTTAATCCCGCCATTAATGCAGCCATACTCCAACTTCGGTGAAGGATGACACAATGGTGCTATTTTAAAATGAAGATGAAATATAACAATTCTGAAGTAGTTAGACAAGCTGTTTACTCGAGGATGATCTTCGGACCAAAGAAATCACGAGGCCTCTCCCTGCAAAAAGAAAAGTAGCTAAACACAATTATATTCGTAATAGCAAAATGAGCTATTCCAACAGTGAAAGAAAAACCAGTCAACAGCGTTGGAAGGTGGTATAATGATTTCTTGAAAGACACAAAGAGGTGAAAGGAATTAAGTAAATGGCAGATATCATTGTGGCCTACCGGCAAATATGTGGTCTACTGTCTTCAGTCCATGCTGATTCCAAAGTTCTGGCCTTTACTAATATACGATCTCAGCAAAACACCAAAATACTAGTCTGGGGGGGGGGGGGGGGGGGGGGGGGGGGGGGCAAGGAGGAAGTGGGAGACGTTTTATTTGTGAAGAATTTCTGATGACAAATTCTCTTCAGAGTTTCTTTCTGCTAATCATGGGAGAGGCTGTAAAATCAATGGATGTGTATTGACTGGTTTGGAAAGACGCCTGGGTGATTTTGATAATTTGTATAGTTTGCGTTAAAATGATAAACGTTCCAAATGTGATTTCCACACAAAAAAGAGCGCCATCATCCTTACCCCCAATGAGGAAAACGTCGGCGACAACAAGCAGCCTATCACATTAGGTGCGTCTTGTAACCACTCAAGCAGGGTTCCCTAGGATTTAAACGTGAGGGTCAAGATGACCCTCTGTTTTTGTTACTGGAAAGATTTAGAATGCCATTCCATCTTCTTTTATTTGTTTCCACCGATAATACGACATGAAATCATGTTGAAAATATACGCGTGAAAGTAGCAAATATGTCATTTGCGATGTGCATAAAGTGCGACAGAGCACTGCCTATTGTTATTTTCCTCACCCCCAACTGTACCTCCCACTCCACCCTCCCTCTCCACCCTATTGCAGTCGTGCACGCCCCCCCCCCCCCCCCCTCTTTTTTTTTTTTTACATCTCCATGTAGTTGGCATGCCAACAGTAAACTAGAAGACGCACACACACACACACACACACACACGCGCGCTCGCGCGCACACACCCTCCTCTAATGTCTGTCAATCTCGTATTATACACACACACAGAGTAGGTGCAGAACCTTTGAGAATTTCTTTTTTTTTTAATATATGAAGGATGAAAAAAAAATTGATAAACTAGTTAAAGAAAGACTGAACCAAAAGAAATATATGTGCTTGTTGCAGACTGGCCCTAACTGTGAAAAGGATGGAGGAGGATAGAATAAGCACTGCAACCATGACGTCGGTCACAGAAGACTTGTCACTGGATGAGACTGATACCAGCAGCCGTGACATTAACACATCATCACAAATCACCACATCAGACGCTGCAGAACAGGGAAACACCACGGTAGTTCACACTCGTTGCTACATATCTCTGACAAACCTGAGGAAGCAGCAGATGGCACGGATATCAGCATGGAGGAAGGAAGTCGGCAAGATGAAATTGGCTCAACTGTTCATAAACCTGTCCCAGACATCCCTGTTACTCAGCCCTCTGAACAAAGAAAGACTAGCAGGCAACAACGCTTTGAGCCTGGTCATCCATCTGGAAGTACAGTTCAGTTTCCTGACGTGACGTCGTTTCAAGGAAAGTGGTACGAACATGAGTGCTTTAATCACTATTGGCGTCACTACCATTTTGTTTCCATGTGGTGTCAAAAGCATATGGAGACCTACAAGACTGTTCTAGAACAGCACAACAAAACGATCGTTCAGCAAGCAGCAATAAATCAGACATTAGCAAACAGCAGGCAACCAACACAGGTATTCAAAACACCCATCAGCAAGAAAACTGTCCGCAACAGGAAAGCCAGACGCAGACGCAAGGCTGCTAAAAAGAGGTTGAAAAAGGCGCTGAGAAATGGAGAAGTTGTCGGAAGCTGCACATCTCTGTCCCAGTCATCAGAAGATGGTCAGAAATACAGGGAAGGAGAAACCACAGAATCAGCTGTAGAAGGAGCAGTCAAGGATGAAGAGATGGAAATCACGGACGAAATGCTGGACTTTTTTGCTCACACTCATAAACACAGACAAGAAAGAGGTAAACATGGAAATGTTTGGTTTTGTCTCTAGAATAGTTTTGTGATATTTCTTTTTCAGCTGTGTGTTTTATTTGTGTACAAAAGTATTTTGTCATTTGTGTGTGTACTCAGGCAGACATGTTTTTCCATGACTTTTGATTAAATCTTATGATCTGCAGAATACATCTTTTAAGTCATTAGGCAGCTTTGTCAAAAACAAGATGTCATGTTTTTGTAATTCTCTCAGATTCTTTATATTATTAATTTAGATTATGTGATAGGTGGTGACGCAGTTACATTTTGAACATTTGATGAAATTTTTTGAACCTGCACTTACAGTTTTGTGGTAAAAAAGAAGCATTCCAAATATCTTACCTCTGTAATGTTTGTTTCAGATGCTTTAAAGAAGAGCAAGGAAAACACAAAAGAGGAAAAGCATGTCAATATTGAAGAAGGTAAAAGTGTGTACAGTAGTGTAGTTGGACGTTGCATCCCATAAACCAGATGGCTTGCACTGTGTGTGTGTGTGTGTGTGTGTGAGTTGCAGACTTGCCAGGAAAAATGTAGCCCATCTGAAACAATTTTTTTTTTTTTTTTTTTACAATTGCTGTTTCAGTTATTACAGTTACAGTGAATTGTTCTTATGACTAGTCAAATAATACTATCCTAAATTGTTCCTGGCCAGTCTGCCTATGCTGTTGCATGCTGTGTGGTGAATCTGTCTGGTGACACAGCAACAGTGTAATGCAAGGCTGCCTGAACAGTGTCAACTGTCTTGTGGATAACTTTTATTTGAAGATTTGGAATCATTGTCATCAGTCAGTTCTCCATTGTTTACTCTGTGCCATGTTGCACTAGTTTGATAACTTTGCTATTACTCTTGTGGAGATTCTTGAAATTTAATGTTTTGTGTGCTACATGTTGTACATCTGCGTGGTGCTTTTTTTTTTTTTTTTTAACCATCTCTGAAAATGGCATTGGGCATGACAGTATGCAGATCACTGACCTTATTTATGTAAAAAAAATGCAGATCAGTGAGCTTATTTATATAATAAATGAAGGCACTAATGTATCTTCTGTCTGTCCTTCCATCCATCTTCAGTCTGTCTATCCATCCATCCATCTATCCCCCTGTATAAGTCAATATGGACAGACATGGAGAGGGGCATAATGATGATGACACAGAGCAGATTACATTCAGATGCTTGCTTGTTTACTTTTTGTTTTTATCTGCCATAATTCATCATCACCACCACATATTTCATTGGTGATGGCAATTGCTATTGATTTGCATCACATCATTATAACAATTTAAAGCTTATTTTGAAATAGGCTGGAAACAAATGTTTGAAAAAGAATGCATCAGTGGCTGAGTGAATGTAAGTATATCCTGAAGTTTGATCAAACTTGAGACAGTGTGTCATGGATTATTATCCAGTTTGTTGGCAGCTCTTCATCTTTCATCAGAAATTCCATATAGCAAAAGCTGGCATATCATGTGAGAACTTCCTTGTTCAAGATTAATGTTTACATGCTGTTAACCTTTAGAGTGCTGCATATAATTCAATGGACATACTTGAAATGAAATGGAAGATGATTGCCACTACATATACAGTAGAATCCGGTTATAAGAAAGTTGAGGGGACTTTTTTGTTTGTTTCTTATAACCGAGTTTTCTTACAGCCGAGGTTTCTTATAATCGAGAGTTCTAAAAAAGAATTTTTTAACACTGTTTCTAATATCCGAGTTTTTTGTTTGTTTTTGCTTTGGTTCTCTTTTTCTCTGCACGATTCTGTAATTGTTAGTGTGTGTACGTCAGTGTTAGAGAGACAGACAGAGACAGACAGACAAGACAGACAGACAGAGAGACAGAGATTGAGACACACACATACACAGAGACACGGAGAGAGACAAAGAGTCACACAGAGAGAGAGAGAGAGAGAGAGAGAGAGAAGGCTCTTTGGTTTGATTTTGTAAACTTTGGCCTGTAAACTTCTTTGGCCTGTGACATTAAACTCTCTCTAGTGTCGTCACGATAACACAAACGCATAAACACGATAGACGAGCAAAAATGCGACAAAGCAGAGTATAGATTTATTCTTGGAGCCATTGGCCGTCATTACATAGAGAAAGAGGGATCAACATTTTCGTGTGTGTATGATGTGGAGAGAGAGAGAGAGAGATTTTTTTTAGAACGCAACGGTAAATAGTTTAAAGTCAACATAATCGTAAGGAAATGTCCAAATATTAACAAATGCACCTATAAATAAATGAATCACTTATTCTCTTATTCTCAGACGAGGTCCTCAGTCCAAAAAGTGTTTTAAACATAAACCATAACACACCAAAGGCGCCACTGACGTCATCGTCGCTTTGCGATGGACATCCATGATGGTGTGTATGTGTGTGTGTGTGTGTGTGTGTGTGTGTGTGTGTGCGCGCGCGTGCTTACAAACATGCAAGTACATGTATATATTCTTAATTTTAACGAGAATGCATATAGATATGTTACCATATGTTGTATCTGGGGATTGCATCAGAGACAATACTATATCACACACTACAAAAGATTTATTTCAAGCCTTGTGTAGAGAATTGTCTTGAAATGCAGGTAGGAACTGTGTTTATAATTTGTCATCGGAACAGAACATGAAAGTTTGAAGAGAGAGAGAGAGAGAGAGAGTGTGTGTGTGTGTGCGCGCGCGCGCACGCGCACCCACACAAGTATTTACGAGCAGTATTTAACAGCATTCAGCGATATTCTGAATTGGAGTTAACAGGTAGTCATAAGTTGTAGGCTATTACCTGTTGATGCTCGTCAAATGTGAAAAGAACGAATGAATACGAACATAGCACGTGATTCATTGATTATTTATCAAGCTTCTCACATACGTGCACATGCACGAGAAACAAAGACAGAGAGAGAGAGATGGAGGGAGTGATGGAGAGAGGGGGGAGAAAGTGTGTGTGTGTGTGTGTGTGAGAGAGAGAGAGAGGGGGGGGAGGGGTGATGGAGAGAGGGGGAGAAAGTGTGTGTGTGTGTGTGTGTGTGTGTGTGGGGGGGGGGGGGGGGTGTGAGAGACAGACAGACAGACAGAAGGCAGAGGGGGTGGAGATGATAACATAACATACCTCACTTGGACAAACCATTGCAGAAGTTGATTGTCAAGTGTCCTCATGTTTTGCCTTCCTATTCTTTTGCTGTAGCTGCGGGTCATTTGTACTGCCCAAGAACTGATTTTTGTGTGTTTGTCCCTTTGTTTTACAATGTTGCGCAGAATAGCAAGAGGAATATGAAATTCTTCAGCAATTAACGTCTTTTTGTTTTTTCGGGTTTCTCTCCACAGCATCCAAAATTTCGATTTTTTGTTTCAACGAAATTGCTTGCCTTGCCTTTTGTGTTGTCAGCCATCTTCACCTTACATTGTACAAAGCCTTGCCTTGCATTGAACATGCACTGGCGTGAAGAGAGGAACAGGAGGAGGGGGGAGGGGGTTCAAACACCTCTCGTAATCAAGCGCCTGCGTTTTGTCCAGCTTACATCCGGATTCCCATCTCTTAGGCGACATCAAAGGGCCCACATCCTGTCCCGCCAATTCCTGTGACCTGCATCGTGGAATTGTTGGGGTTTTTTTTTTTTTGTTTTTTTTTTTTGTTTGTTTTTTTGTTTTTGTATAGGTATGTGTAGGCCCACCGAGAAAATCTTTCGACAGCCGAGACTTTCTTACATCCGAGGAAAAGTTTCGCCAGGGTCAGCTAAACCTGTTTCTTACAAGCGAGTTTTCTTACAACCGAGTTTCTTACATCCGAGATATTTTAAGTAATGTTAAAGAATCCTCTCAGCAGGGGAAAACCATTTGATTTCTTATAGCCGAGTTTTCTTATAACCGAGTTTCTTATGCACTAGACCCTTTGTATGAATGGGTTTATGTATGAAATGTCATACATAATTGTACATAATTCTATACAAAATGAAAGTTTTTGTAGAATGGGAGGCAAATGGAAAACATGAAAACATCCATACAAATAAAAATAAGTGTTGCAGTTTTAAATCATGTGGTATACACACATTTACCACAAATAACTTGATTTTTTTTTTTTCCTGCACTGTTGCTGCAATTGATGTTTCAGAGTGATGTTCCCTATTCTTTCATTTGTTCCAGTTGAGAACATTAAGTGTTCAGCTTGACCATTTGGAAAATTGGTGATCTTTTTGTTGTTTTGTTACGGGTAAAGGAAAACCAACAACAACAGCAAAAACGCTGATTTTTTTTTTTTCTCACAAGCCAAAGCCTATTGAAGTCATTGGTGTGTGCATGTGTTTTAAGGAGAAGAAAAGAAGGAAAGAACAGAGACTGCTCCAGTGGAACGTCCAGGATCCAGGCGAACTTCAGAAATGCAACTCCTGTACGGCAAAGGGGCAGCCATGATTCACGGGATGGAGACAGCCCTTCAGATGACCTTTGACCGCAACGTAGACGTTCTGCACCAAGCTTGTGGCCTAACATGCCACTGAGAGTCATATTTTGAAATATTACCAAGGCTTTTGAGTGACATGCAGGGAGAGACTCTTTTCCATTGTTTTTGAGAACATCACTTTGTTTTTATTGTTTATTTTAAACATTTTTGTTTCTTATATATATATGTGTGTGAACAAAGCTGATCTGTGTAGGCACACTGTTGTGGTTGTCCATGTGTGCAACTGTGCGTGTTCGTCTGTTATAAACTTTAATAGTAGCATTTTCTCTGCAGTTATAAGTGCTTTTCTTTTTTTTTTTTTTTTTTTTTTTTTTTTTTTTTTTTTGAGATCGAGTGCTTTTCTCTTAATGAGAAATTTTAAAAAGACCTTTATATGGAGTAAGACAATGGATGAATTGACATTTACTGTGTAAACCACAAAAAATTGACCAAACAGAGCTAGCAAATTGGCAGTAGCTAGTATGGTACTAAATATAAGGCTGAATAATAAAGGCAGTAAATTTGCATGTTTTAGGAAAGTTTCAGTTACATCAAGGAGGTGGCACTGCATGTGGACTAGTCCATGTACGCTACACCACATCCGCTAAGTTTTGAGACCACACACTACGCATGATTTGAAGCTGATGGAAAAATGAATTAACAACAAAGGTGAGACAATTGAAGAAGAGGGTCTTGTGGCTACAATATCAGCGGATGTCTGATCTATGCATTAGCCCAATGCGCTGGTCAGACCTTGAGGAAAGAATATACAGATCAAATCTTTTCTCTCACAAATTTTGACCACTTACTATTATGATTTATGAGCACATTCATATAAGATATATTAATGATAATACTTGCAAATTGTATGGCAGCAGTCAGGCTGCACATCTACCAAGACCAGTTCACTAACCCTTTCACCGCCAGACATTCTGTTTTGCATGAATCCCCATCGCTGGCCATTTTTTGAGAAAAACTATCATTTCATACCAGCATGTTTGAAACGCAGATATCTCGGGAACAGATTAATGAATTTTCATTCTGTTTTGTTTTTTTTTTTTAAGTGGAGGAGAAAAACTGTATTTTTTGTAATATAATATATAAGTAATGATTTGTCAAGAACAATTTCACATTTTTTTTAATGATTTGAAGTAAAAAAAAAAAAGTGCAAAACAAAATTTTGAATGTTATCTTTCATCTCAACAAAAAAAAAAAAGAAGTAAGCATGCCAACAAACTCTGAAAAAGGAAGGGAAAAATACTCCACTCAGCAAATGAAGGTCCTAAAGTATGTAATATCCATCAGAAGAAGAAAAAAAATACAGCCTCAAAACTACATACTCCAAATCACATCACCAGTTATTTTTTGAGAAAAACTATAATTTCATACCAGCATGTTTGAAATGCAAATATCTCAGGAACTAATTGATGAATTTTCATTGATTTTTTTTTTTTTTTTTTTTTTTTTTTTTTTAAAAGAGGAGGAGAAAAACTGTATTTTTGTAATATTATAATATATAAGTAATGATTTGTCAAGAACAATTTCAATTTTTTTAGTAATTTGAAGTAAAAAAAAAAAAAAGCAAAACAAAATTTTGAATGTTATCTTTCATCTCAACATTAAAAAGAAGCAAGCATGCCAACAAACTCTGAACAAGGAAAGGAAAATACTCCACTCACCAAATGAAGGCCAGACAGTATGTAATATCCAATATGTAATATCGGACGTGTGGGTCCAACTCGGTGATCCCACTCAGGAGCTCCTCTGCATACAGGTTGGACTGTGTTGCCATCAGCTGGAACACAGCATCAGGGAAGAAGAGCTGGAAATAGTCCACAGGTTGAAAGCCATCTGTGTTCACCAGCACTCCTGAAACAACAATCAGAGGAATCATTACTGATATGACCTATGGAAATGATACAGAAAAGCAATCGCGCGCACACACACACACACACACACACATATGCACACACACTATAACACACACATGCTCACACACACACACACCACTTTTTACACAAAAAAGGAATAGCACACACAAACACACACACACAACTTATACCCCACTGGTACTCACATGAAAGAAAAGAAAAAGGGAACACGCACGTGCGCACACACAAACACAAACACAACACACACACACACTCACTCACACACACACACACACACACACACACACACACACACCACTTCTTACACAAAAAGGGAATAGCACACACACACACACACACACAAACTTATGCCCCCACTGGTACACACATGAAGAAAAAGAAAAGGAGAAACACACACACGCACACACACACATGGCACACACACACATCTATCTTTCATTCTCACTTTTGAAAGCAATAATTTTTATGAAAAGTTATTCACTTGCCTATTGGCCTCTGGAACCTGGGAAGCCATTCTCCTGGGGCGTACGAGTCAAACTGGTCATATAACTCGCAGGCGAACTCGTCTCTGCAGGCCTAGTTTGCCGTAGTTGCACACCTCTGCCACTGTCACTCTGCCACGCCCCCTTCAACCTTTACCGCTTTTGTACACAGATGTGCTCGCAGTCAGTTGCCTCTGAGCCCTCCGTGTTGTTTGACCCCTGGCCGTTACACTTTCAGTCGTCTCTCACTCACACACTGCTATCGGTGTCAGTGTGCGTTGGCTCGTCGCCAACCGCACATGAGCCCACTGTCTGCCTGCCTGCCTGCGCCTCTCCTTGCCACGCCTCCAACTGGGTCACCCATGCTTTCTTCCGACTCGGTTGAGCTTTCATTGTCCGACAATGTATCCTGGTCACCATCTGGAATCCGAATCAGGATCAATTGACTGTCTACTCAACATTTCCAGCACCTGATCAGTAGTAAATGTAGGATGAGGCCGAGTACCTGAAGTGCTTGGTTGTTAGGCCATAATGAATGAAAAACTTATCAACAGAAATGGATAAAAAAACACTCGACTGAACACCGCTCTGGCTGGCGAAGCTAATGGCTGTGAGGCATGCATCAGTGAATACTGGAACTATGACTGTTATCGGTGGCTTTCTATCTCGTTAAGTTCGAGAGTGATAGTATCGGGAGTTAGGTCACCCTACTTTGTCGCCAGATGGCGCCTTCAGCGCTCAGCCCTGTCGTCGCCAAAAGGCGACTTTGGCGGTGTAAGGGTTAAAAGCAACCTCTGCCAAGAAGAGAGCAGATATATTACTAGATATAGGCCTTACAAAGGTACATCATAACAGGTATAGCTACTTAAAACAACATGAGTTTTATCATTTATGGTGACTCGTGTCAATGGAAAGTTTTAATTATTTCACCAGTAACATATCTTTATCAATTTTTAAAAAGGAAGAAAAAAATGCAAACTAGCACAGTATATTTCATATTGTTGTTGAAATGATAGAAAGCATACACAAATTTAGGGGAAGTCTTATGTGGATGTGTCAGATAAAGTAAGATATCAAGTAAGTTACATTAAAAGGTAATCATTCAAACATACTGGAGTTACTTGATGCTGTACACTTGGAGTATCTTAAAAACTCAAAATGGAGCGTCTACTTTACTGGAGTCACTGAATAGAGGGAGTACATGCACACGCATGCTCTTTCATTCTCATAATTGAAAGTACACATACAGAGGATGCCACCCCCACCCACCCACCCTCTACCCCCTCTCCTATCTGCCTTGTTCAGTATTTCGTCTTGCACCTCAATCTGCCGAGTAGGAAAAGGGAAAAGGGAAGTAAACCAGGGTGAGAATGCTCAGAAAAAGATGTGGATCGAGTCTGATTTGCACAATGAGAAGAGTTTGTTGTCTATCTGCTTCAGAGAACAGCTGTGCTGGTTAGGGACATTAATGGCTTCATGTGGGCAGGCAGTTACAAGGTCATACATTCTACAAAGTGCCTGCTGTTTTGTTTTTTTTTCTTCATCTTTGTCATCTGGTGTTTGTTTTTTTTATATATTTATGCCAGTGAAATAAATGTGTGCCCACAAATGTGTATGTTAAGATGAACTTATGAGTGTGTGCATGCATTTGTCCTGTTCCCCACTTTGACCAGAGGACAGCGATGTCCTTCAAATCAAATTCATGGAAAGAATGATAAGGAACACATGCCTGAAATTTCCAGCTGTTGATGCTCGTCTGAAAAAAATATTTATTAAAACCCTGTCGTAAGTCCTTTCTAAAACGCTTACCAGAACAGCATGCATTTCATCACATGTGACCCAAAACTTGTAGTGTTCTTGTTAATGTGGTGGTGTTAATATGAGACTGTTATATACATTTTTGCTTTGTTTTTTGTTTAAAAGAGTACGTTGGACGAATCTGTCACCTGAATGAGACCTGTCTTTTGCAAGAATGTGTGTGCGTGTTTAAATGAGGAGTTATTACTGTTTAGATAAGTTGGGATAAACAAAACTTGATGTTGACATCATGGGTATTTCCAGATAATATAAAGATGCCCAGCTCTTAGCCATATTAGTTTTGTTTATTTTTCAGTCACAATGAGATTTACAGTTCACTTCAAGGTCGCAGTGGATGAGGTTCTTAAACTGTGGCACTTGTGCTCATCTTTTTGGCAGTAAATGCATCATTTTTTAAAATAGTGCAAGTGAGTTTTCATGTTTGAGATTTCATGCATTGAAATTTATGTTTATCAACAGTCCATCGGTGTATGCTTGAATATTCTATCAACTACAGATTCCAAGGTGCACCTGTTCTAGCTAATAGGATTCACAACTAATTGGAACTGTGTTGTATCTTGGCTATGTGGATGTATCTGGAAAGTTCATACAGCTCTTTTTAAATGAAATATGGAGTTGCTCTCCCCTACCACAGAAAAAATACCTTTGCTCAGTCACAATCTTGGGGCACATAATGACTTGCCTGCTGATCTAAAGTGAAAACTTGAATATTAATTATTTTTTACCATAAAGCTTGACCGAAAAATTATTCTGAAAATGCAGTAATAACCATTTTATTCCCTCATGCATTTAGTAATAACAATAAGATTTAGAAATGAAGGGTTTTTTGTTGTCATTTTGTTACTAGCTGGCCCCACTATGTTCTCATTGATTTTGATGAAAGCCTCGAAAAGCCCATATTTTATATATCTTGCTACCTCTCTACTTCATACATATAGATATAATGAAGTAGAAAGGCAGCAAACACACGAATTTTTTTTCATTGCATTATTCTTTTTAAATAGTTAAATAAATAATCAGTAAGTCAACTCCTCTCATCATCCAAACAAATCACAGTAAACAAGTTTAACTTTCACCATTCCTCCATTAAAATTTTGTGCCCCATATGTTATGAATCACTTGGGATGCATGTTTTTTTGTGATGGAATTAAGCCTTCCCACATGTTGACAAGTCACCAGCAACTCATATTTCCTGACGGATTAAAGCCTTGTGTTATGGGTCTCTATGACCCTTTAGAAATGAAGCTTGTGGAGTTAGCTTGTGTTTTAGATATATTTGTTTCGTTTCAAACCTGATGTTTCTCTTTCAATAAAGACATTTGTAAGTCCAGTTAATTTTCTGCAGAACTCATTATCTGCCATATCACTGAACTTTAGATAGTTGAAATTTGTAAATTTCAAGGTCAGACTTTCTCCGATTAAAATGAAATTCACAGTATCTTTCAAATGCAGATCTAAAATATTTGTGAATTAAATGTGTATTCATATGTATTTTGATTCTATTAAGTCATCTTCAGAGTTGTTCTACATATATTTCTCATCTTTTTTCCACCTCCATTCATGAAATACAGATATGAAAAGTAAAGTAGTGTGGACACTGTAGGAGTTGGTTTTACTGGTATTGGTGGCGTTTTAAATCCTCTGTGTCAATTAATGACCGTGAACCGAGTGCATGTGGCTGTGTATCATGAAGTCAGAATGAGAGGAGTGGAAGTAATGCATCTGAGATGGCGCAGATATTTAAAAAAAAAAAAAAAAAAAAAAAAAAAACTAAAATAAAACAAAATCATCAACTTGAAGCAGTCGATTATCATGGAAAGCAGTTGATACACACACACAGATTATTTCACATCAGACATTAAAAAGTGGATCTTTATTACATATTAAAACATCCGTGTATATCATTTTTCATGTACAACCAACACAAACACACTGAAATGCTAAAGTAAACGTATTCAGGATGTCAAACATTGGGAAGAACTCATAGCATATCCCAATTTCAAAAGAAAATCATCATCTGCAGTAATTATAGGTGATAATGTGTATAAAAGATTGAACTGCTTCCAGTCTCGTATGTCAACAAGGATACTAAACTGTGACACTGCTGCTGTGACATTGCTACTTACTCGGGAACAAGAATTATCAAGCCTGGTCATAAATTTAAGGCTGAGAAGAGTTTAAAGTATACCTAACGAATTGCCTAGATACCTCCAAAAGCATTAGCATTATACACCTGCTGCACACAATATCTGTACAGAAGGGATATGAAGGATTGTTCTCACCCTAAAACTCATGGGAATTCACTCAAGAATTTCTGCTACAGCGGTGCTATGCTTGAATATTCAGATGTTCCATGCCAGGAAAACATGCTTCCAGGTACTAGTAGTGAATATATACAGATATTTACATCTTGTTGCAGTAAAGAGTTTACAAATCCCATTGAAATTTTCACCTAGTATTTGAAAGGAAAAAAAAGCAAAGTCAATGTTGTTTACCTAAAAACAAGCAGACATCTTGCCAGAACAGACCTCAAACTCCAAGTAATATTGCAAATATTTTGATGCAGTTGTAATCCCCAGGGTAACAATGTATAAGATCTCAGTTATGCTTTTTTCTTTTTTTTTTTTTAATTCCTCAGGTCACATGCAAGTACAGAAAACTGATCCCCATCTCATGAATATTCCACACGATCTGCTCTTTCAACTGAACTGGACAGGGAAATGAAGAGAGGGATGTTACTAGGGGGGATTAGATATCAATAATGGCATGTGCACATCATGGGCAGATCATATATAGTTGAAACTGTCGCTCCTTTGCTTTGACATCCATCATCCTTTTCCCTGCAGTACTCTTGTGAGGAATGACGTTGCCAAGGACTGGATCCAGGTCATCAAGAGGTGCTATTCCACATCATCCTATACCATGGTGCTTAGCCCTCTCCAGCTGCTTACCCATACACATGAGAATCTTTTGGAGGATACTCCCACTGCTTTTGAGTTTGTGAATGGAGTCTAGAAGTCAATGTCAGACATGGGGAAATACATCTTTTTCAATGATGCTTCCTCCTTTTCTGCATTACCATGTCCCCTTCAAGACATGATCTTAGGTCCTAGTCATTTTTTTTTTTTTTTTTTCTCTGTATGTGTGCGTCTGTGAGTGTGTTCTTAACTCATGTGAAGAGAATACGATTTCTTCTGCTCTTGATAACAGGTTTTCTGACTGACTGCAACTTCATTAAACTGCAATCCAAGTGACATGTCAATTTTTTTATTGTTGTCCCTGTTAAATATGATCCATTTCCATGCATACATAGATCCACAACCTCCTTGTCTCCGATTTTCTTTTTCCAAACCACAACCTTGCAGACAAAACTGTTGTGAAAAGCATACTAAAAAGGCTGCAACTTCCCAGTAACACAACCACGATGCAACCACACTTCTATCCTAGATCCATGTTGAAACTATGTACAGACTATTACGATTCTTGACTCCCATCTCCCCCCCCCCCCCCCCCCCCCCCCCCCCCCCCCCCCCCCCCCAAATGATATGTTTTTTAAAAATGATATGTTATATGCAAGACCACATCCATGAGAACAGCTTTATCTACATGAAATATTGGGGAAACGGATACCTCTCAACCACCACTTACACAGTCATGATCAAAATGTTTCTTTAAAACATGCCTTTTCTCACAAAAATCTGCACGTTTCTCCCATACTGAAGAAAATTGCATACATATAAATGGAAATGTACTTCTATTTACATGTAAACAACATTAAAACTGTACAAGTAAGTCAACAACACGCATAATTATGAATGCAGTGTGCGTGTAATGTCATCACATTTGTAAATAATGTTTTTTTACACAGAATCTGAGGCTGCAAGCTTAGCACAATGGTCTGTGTGTGAAGTCTTTGCCATCCTCCGCTTTACTTTTTTTTAGAATGTGTTTTGTACAATTTCAAGTTTGTCATTCAGTATGTAAAAAAAAAAAAAAAAAGGAAAATGTATAAAGTAAACTGTAAATAGCAGATTTACTTGGAACATGACAATGAGTGTCAAAAACATAAAAATGATAGTAGAAAACAAATAAATACTTAAACATAAAAATGATAGTAGAAAACAAATAAATGCTTACATTTTTCACCAAGTTATAAAACGAGCAATAAATGTTACAGGATACCTTTTCAATTTCATATCGAGTGTCCCACTTATGCATAATAAAACTTAGCAGCACTATAACAAGGTTAATCATTATCTTCCCTGTTAACTCAAATCTTTCCATCAGTTGCCGTTTCAACACACAGGCATTCAGCAAGGTACTAATGTATACATAAAACTAACAAAGGCACTGTAATGTATATTTGCTGCCAATCAATCTACAAACATTCGTCCATTTGTACTTCTCACAGAATCTTCCAAATCAGACATTTTCCGTAGTAAGAAACGCCTACCGATGAATGTAACCATATTTAGCACTATCAGCAAATTTACACAGGAATGTGTACAGATTTCTTCGGCAGACATCACTGGAATCGCAAACGCTGGAGAATGCACACAGATAGCAGCATGATGATGGTGCCCACATTGACGGCCAACATGGATGCCCCAGCTCTGATGTGGCCTGTCCGGTCTTCCGTGGGTGTGGTGGATCCTGGGGGAGCAAGGGAAAAAAAAAAATTACTGTGGTTTGCACTTCTAAAATGTTCAGCTGATCTGTGTCTTTGACCACAAGCATGATTATACAAATGAATTATTGGTGGAGCTATATGATTTAATAACTTAAAAAAAAACAAACAAACAAACAGAAAAAGTGAATTCAAATTTCGTATAAAACAGAATGGAACCTTTGTGGAAATTGAATTATGACTATAAGATGTAAACGGTATATGTGTGTGTGTGTGTGTGTGTGCATTCACACATACACTAAAAATAAACACACCCTATGCACATCAAGAATAGTGCATATACTCTCCTGCTTACCCCTAAAATTTCTTTAACAAAGACAACAAAAATTCGAAATCTGTGATGAAAATTTGCAATATCAATATTCAAGAGACTACAAACATTCAATAACAAATCCCCCCAACCCATCCCACTCCTTCCCTTTTCTTTTTCTCAATTATGTCTCGTGTTTAAATAGCTTTATGTCATTTTCACTACTTACCTATAGATTCATATGTCAAGAGTGTGTGCTGAGTGTGTATTTTCAATTTTAGTTTTAATGGAGTTTGGAGTTGTTTTTCTTCACTCACATGATTTCAGGGTGATCTTGTGAAACGTTAATAGACTGGATATGTCAAAAAACAATTAATGGAATACAACTTAAAAAGAAAAAAAAAAAAAGATCTTCAAAAGAAAAAATAATGTTCTCTATTTCTCCTAACCCCCTGGACAATTTTTATAAAAACAAATCTCTGCAATGGACAGAAAAGTTTAACCTCTGAGATTTAAATTCTCTTCCAGATGGGTCTAAGCAGTTCCTTTTTTGTGTCCACAACCAGATTTGCAATACTTTTGGTAGGATATCATCATCTCATAGTTGATGAAGCTTTGTACCAATTCTCCTATTGAGTAACAAAGTGACACCTGGATTTCTGAAAATGATCTTTTTACTATGAATTCCAGCTATTCATAGCAATTTACACAAATAATATTTCAACATGTAAAAATTCATAGCATGAGTGGAGAGGCATGATTAGGCATGGAAAATCATGGAGATTATGCCAAATTCATGAGGGTAAACATATCTGCACATATTTCATTTACAGCCTATAGATTCACATCCATTGGTCTGATCAGGAACTTCACTTAAAAAGGAATAAATTCTGATGAAAAAAACATTACATATGAACTTACGTTGCAACAAGAACTTCATGCTACCAGACCCTTTCTCATTTCTGGCACCACAAGTATACTCTCCATAATCGTCTTCTCGCACTCCCCAGATCACCAGGATGCTTGTGATTCGACTGGATGCACCAGGAATATTTTTTACGTAAATACTGGAAAACAAAAATAAATGCATATAAACATGATAAACAGTCACTGAATAATGAGCTGCTTGAAACAATCTTTCTAAATATTTATCCTCTCAATGCCATCAAAGCAAAACTCTTCTTTAAAAAAAATGCTATGCTTCATTAGAACTCCCCTCTTGCAAGGTGCAAAAACATGAAACAGAATTTTCTAAACTTATCTGAAGAACAATTTTTGCTATCTATTAGATTATACCAATTTACAACAAAATAAAATACATGCTCAATGACATTATTTTGTATATGAATAATCACAAGCAAGCATGTCCATTGATGAAACTACTTTCAATTTTTCTTTTAACAGAAATTTCTTCTTTAACTTCCAAAAACATGTTCCGCCTTAAAAAAAGGGAATTTCGAGTTTAGTATTAAGACCCTGTTTAGTCAAGCACTACATGTTGTCAAATAGCGGCACTCATGCCTATTTCTTTGTTTCCTTTAGATGGTAAAGAGAAAAAAAGAAACATGCTATTCATGAAGGAATCACAGTGGCCGTTTTCACTCCGCTGTAAAAAAAGATGGAAAAAGAAACAAGATAGAGGAAGCAATAACTTAATATCAAAAATGAGGTATCAACACTGGGTGGTATACAAGAAAACTTTCACTCCCTCACAATGTCATCTGTAAAGTTATGTTCAAATCATCTTTACACACGCGCGCAAGCGCGCGCGCACTCATGCATGCATGTGTGCATGCGTGCGTGCATGTGTGTGTGTGTGCGTGTGTGTGTGTGTGTGTGTGTGTCTGTGTGTGTGTGTCTGTGTGTGTGTCTGTCTGTGTCTGTGTCTGTGTGTGTGTGTGTGTGTGTGTGTGGGGGGGGGGGGGGGGGGAGAGGGAGGGTGTGTGTGCATGCGTTTGTGTGTGTGTGTGTGTGTGTGCGCGCCCATGTGTGTTGCCCAACAGACAAGAAACTTCTTCATCACACTCTCTGGTCACAGGTGATGCTTTTTCAGAAGTTTTTCATCAGTCATAAATCGCTTGTGTGTTTCTTCTCATGTATTAAGAAGCCTTTGGTGGATAGTTGGAAGCCTTTGGTGGATAGCTGCTGACACTGGTCCCAGTCCCCATGACAATGGCACCGACGTTGTATCCACCAAGGACCTAACCAACCACTGGAAACTATCTTTTTGTGTATGTGTGTGTGTGTGTGTGTGTGTGTGTGTAAGCAATACACTATATTTGTGTGTGTGTGTGTGTGTGTGTGTGTGTGAGACACTACCATTGTGTGTGTGTATGTGTGTGTGTGTGTGTGTGTGTGTGCGTGTGTGTGTGTTCATCAGATGAGCCGATGCATTTCTAATCAATGTAATCAAAATATCCCTGCCAGAAAAAATTGGTATCTTGCTTGTAAGAGATCCCAACCCACCCTCCCTCTGATTGAAAAAAAAAACAAACCCTCTGATTTATAAAAAAAAAAAAAAAAAAGACATGAAGAAAATAATTCAAGCAATATGAGCCTACTGGCTGTCAAAACCGAGGCCAGATCCTCTCTTGGTCCATGAAATGTCATCTGCTTTGGGAGTGGGGTAGCCTCGGACGTCAACACACCAGCTCCTTGACATACCCTGGGGCTTGCTGAACCACCGTGTTGCCAGAAACTCAGCAAAGGAGCAACTGAAGTCAAAATGATAAACTTTTTTATTTGCGTGTCAAGTGTGTCTATTACGAATAGGCAGACACTTCTCTTAATCTGTGAAATGGAGGAGCAAGGATTCAAATTAGTAGCGAGGATGGAGGGAAAATCAGAAAATATTTAAAATCGAAAATATCAAACCCTTGTTAACTATAGGGCAATCACTGAATTCTAACTGAAAAGAACAAAAATTTTTTTTTCAACCTGGCTTAAGATAATTTTAATATCCTGGGTAAAATTAATTTTTTCCGAGCATTCATTCACACAATCCAAACATAGAAAACTAACAGAATCAACACATGACCCCTCAAGTTACTCCACGTGCACAGTTAACATCGTTATCTCTGTACAAACACTGCCTCTGGACACCAGGTTTTGACTGTCTTGAATTAATTTTCTCACACAAAATTAAAAAAAAAGCAGACATTTAACATTATTTTTGCACAATCATACAGCGTTATGTATGTTCTGGATGATGTAAGCTTCAAAAGTCTCTGAAAAAAACAATAGACAATAACATTTTTCCATGATGGTATAGTGTAATGTCATATCTTTTTCACAATATACATTTCAAAAGTCAAAATAAATATGGTGTTTGAGAGAGCTGAAAATGATCTTCTCAGTGGACACAAAAAAATTATGTGTCATCTTTTTAGACAATCAAATCCTGATTGCATCACATTAGACAATTTCTCATTTTCAGCCGTGGCATTACTGAACTTATCTTTTTTTTTTTTGTTTGAACCCCTTTTATAAAGCAGTTTCTTCAGTTTCAGCACAGCTGCTAATCTCACACTGCATTTGAACAATGACACTTTAAAAGTGTCTGAGGAGAGAGTTTGCTGGCTTTCTTTTCAAATTAACAAGTCAACCCTTTTGTATGACGAAGGAAAGACTGAAAGCGTATGCTTTAAACCACTCACTGAGAACCCTCTGAAACTTCATTCACAGATATTTTCTGATGACTTTTTCTATCTTTCTTGAGATGTTTCCTGTCCAACTGATCGCTTGCAGCTCGTATTACTGCCTTGTGTCGCCATGTGGCCAGTCTCAAACCATGAGAAATCTTGAGGGGTGTTGCAGAATATGTTAAAAAAAAATGAAGCAATTTGCATCTGTAACATCAATATTCATAACATCATCTGAAAACTATAAATCTTAAGTGCATGGTGACCTGATATACACCAGCTCCATTGATAACAACATGTACTCAAAATCAGAGGCCTGTCTGCCCCTATGGGTGTGGCATCAAACCCTTGTTCAAAAGTCCCGGGTTTGAATCCCATTCAAATAACCAGTTTGGAGAAAATTCTCTCTTTGGGATTAACATTTGTCCTCAAAATCCCTCCATATTATTCGGATGAGACTATATTAAGACAAGACCCCACAAGACAAGAACACACTTGTTTAAAATATTGCACATATGTTCAATGCCCTCTACTTTTTGGAGCAGAACAGATCCTTATGTGCCCCTGGGAAGGATAATAATACTAGTGTCATTTTTCTACAATCATTTCCAAAGGTGGAATGTTATTATTCTTATGGTGGGATAACAGTTGAATACATGTCTCTCACACAAACAGTGAAGCTCAGAATTCTGGCAAAGGATTAAAGACAGAGACAGAGAGAGAGCATTAAACACAAGTATTCAACACCCATCTTGTGCTAAATATGTGAAGATAAATGACTCGCTCTCTTTGTTTTCAATGCGCTGAACGTTGTTTGTTTTACCTGAAGAAGACCTAAGAGGGTCAAAACGCGCCATGTTTTGTTCTTGTTATCTGTTAATCCATTTTCAAACTTTGCTTTCAATTCCGCCTTCATCATCTCTACTATGAAATGAACACAAGAAAGCAATATTTGTCACTCCCTTTCCTCTCACAGCCTGAGACAGTTCTCAGAGAAGTACGAATGCTTGAACTGATACCGACACTAAATGAATGTGACACAATTGTGTACTACACTGCAGGGATGAGTAGCAATAAAGTACTGCAATGGACAATCAGAATATAGAAAAACAAAATGAATTCTTTTAATACTCTAATACTAACAATGGCTTCTGGCTATAGATTTCATGTAACAAACGAAAAAAAACAATTGATCTTTTGGCGCATAGAGAGGTGTTTTTTCCTCTGAATGTTGGATGTCAAAAGATTATTTTTTGTGTAACAACAAGACATATCAAAAGAATTTGCAAAGGGAAATTAAATACATTATCTCACTATTAGTAATTCACACACAATTCAAAGGAAGAAATGGATGGTACTTACAATTGATAGTAACATGAATGTCTCTATAGTCTGAGCCAGCTGAATTCCTGGCGGAACACTTGTAAATCCCAGCATGCTCTGGTTTCACCAACGGAATCACCAGATTGGATTCCTAAGAACATAAAAACCAGACATACCTCAGAAGATATACTTAGCAGTCAGCTGTTTCAGACCGTAACATGTAACTAGTAAACATTTACAATCACAAGAAACAATGCCAAAAATGTAAGAAACAATGCCAAAAATGTAAACACGAAAAAAAAGCACCTTGCATTAACTATTGGGAGGGTGCACCACATAACAAGTATCCTTTCAATCTTTCAATACACATTTCCATATTATTTACTTTCTCTTTTCTTCAATGTATTAACTAGACAGGAAGTTACTGCATCTAGCTAACAGAACAAGCAAATAAGTACATCTGACTATTCATATCAAATGTATGCAAAACCTGAAGTATTCCTAAGCTTAACAAAAAAAAAAAAAAACAAACAACAAAAAAAAAACTTACAGCATTTCCATAAAACAACAAAATTACCGCATTACACTAAGCACATTACACAAAGCATACCAAATGTTCTCTGCCCCCAGAGGGCAGTAGTTTCTCCTGCCATTCGTGTCCACTTCACTGAAGGTTTAGGTTCGTCCAGTTGCAGCACACCTCAGCACCAAACTCTCCCCTTCACTCTTGGACACGTCAGTGCTTGTCTCAAGGTCAGCAAGCATCTGGGGCTTTTCTGTTCACAACCATTCATAACGTCTAACGTGAGAATGTTTAGAAAATGAAAAAAAAAAAAAGAAAAAAAAAAAGGAAAGATATAACAACTGCAACAAAACCAAGTGAATGTTTGCATAACTTACACTATCCCACATCACCTACAATAATCTTGAGTTGATTTTAGATGTCCCTGCTCAGATTGGTGGATACATGCTCTCTCTTCAATCTTGCATTTTGGTTCTAGTTATGCAGAGTCACTGCCAACACTGCCAGAAGAATCAAATACTTTGCCTTTGTATCACCCCTACCTCTGTCTCTCATGAAACTGTGACCAGAAATCCAAATGCGTTGCATGGTCAATTTGGCAAACGTTCAAGTTGTTTGAACAGTTTGACTGTCTCGGCCCACTGGTCAATTAAACGTCTATTCAAATATATGCTTTCCAATTTTTTTTCCAGAACATGGAACCAAAAAAGCTTGACTCTATGGACTTCTTTTTCTTCTTCTGTGTATGCATGGCTGATACTCCTGTGGACACCCCCTGTCTAGAAAGGCAAGGATTAATCCCATCTGCCCCAACAAAGGGAGTGGAGGGTTCTGGTGTGTAGATTTTTTTCTTCCTGCCATTAAGGCAGCCATACTCCAACTTCAGGAAACTCTAGGGACTGACTGCCCTTTCCACTGATTCCAGGGACAAGTACTAATAGTCCAAACTGTAGGCATCCCTGCCTTAACAATCTCTTCTACATTCATTTCATTTCAGTATAGTGTAGGTTGTTCTGATGAGGAGATCGCTCGTCACGAAATTACATGTAGTGAGCATCTAACAGTGTGGGGGTTTGTTCTGGCGAGGAGATACTGTGATGAAATTACATGTCATGAGGTCAAACACTACTCTTAACACTGTACTCACCACAATGACCAGGTCATGGAATGCTTTGGCATAGTTCTGGTTTGACACCTGCACCTGACAGGTGTAGACGCCCTCATCTGTCACTTGTGCATCTGGATCTGGATTCTGAGTCGCCAGGAAGTATGGGGACGGCAGGTCAATGCTATATTTAAAGGAAGTCCTAGGACCGTGTTGCTGTTGAGATGGGTACTGTTTGTAACACTTGCGTTACTTAAGCCTGACAGTTACCAGTACCAACCCACTGAACCTGTGGCAAAAAAAACGCAACATTCAATTTTCCTACATCCTCTAACTTCCTGGAAGTTTAAAATCCCCACATAACCAAATTCTACTACACCGTAGTTTTAATGATTAAATACTGAATAAACTACATATTCTACTTCACATTATATAACCGACTCACTGCCAAGCTGATCATGATGGCTAAATCAGGGCTTTTAACAACTGGTCTAATAAAAGAATGCCATCTAAGACTTTTACAACAACAATAATACGGCAATGTAAAAATCACGGACAAAAAATGTAAAACATATGTTAATATAACAACAAAAAGTTAAGTGACTTTAACCATAATACATAAAACAAAAAATATGCAAGTTAATTAATTCAGAGGCTCTCAACACTAGACAAAAATCAGAGTGTCATCTCAGACTCAGACCTTTCAGTGTTTTCACAGGAATAATAATGATAATAAATAACAAAACATCAAAATCCTGAATGACTTTAATCAATAATAGACTGGATGTGCCCTATTGCCAAAGCAACTTGTAGAACTTCAAACTGGGTAGTTTGAAAACTATAAATGCATTCACACCATTGTTCTCCCTCCTTGTCTTGTTGTTCTTCTTCTCTCTCTCTCTCTCTCTCTCTCTCTCTCTCTCTCTCTCTCCAATCTCTCTCTCTCTCTCTCTCTCTCACACACACACACACACACACACACACACACACACACACACACACACACACACACACACACACCCAACACCAATTAAAAAAAAATGCTGTTCATCATGTCAAGGACTCTTGCATGCACCTGTGTCCTGTCATGTGTAAGTATATGTTTGTGAATATGAAAGCCAAAGTTTCTTTAGAACATTTCATAAATTTATGTTCTACTGTTGATTTCAGCACTGCTCACAATCTGAATCCCTTCATATTATAGCAACATGTTACTGTTAGTCCTGCTATAAATTATAATCAAGTACATTTATCTATCCATTTATATAATCAACACAGCATCTGATTGGCCTCATATTCACTGTACATTATCACTATTCTTTTAAAAGAATTAAAAACAAAATAGGAAAAAAATGACACTTGACGTTTATCTTTACAACAGGAGGCCAAAACCACAAAGAACTTGACAATAATGACACTCATTAAAACACTGATGACTACTGTACCAAGCATTACTGTGTCTGTGGCAAAGTAGAGCTGACCCACCTCTTTGTCTCTGGGTTTTGTTTTTCTACAACACAGGTCAGCTGCACATCTTTGTCTTTTTTTTCGGAAATGATTTTCCCTTCTACAGGGTCAAGCACAGGATTGGTCTCGATGATTCTGACGATGGGGGTCATCAGCAACCCACTGCAATGTGAAAGTGACAAAAACAAAACAAACTTATTGTTAGCGTTATTCTGTTTCTGCTATTTCCAGCTAAAACAAGAGAGACAACAGATTCACACCAAAGCAAAGATTATTTCAAAGCTGATTCTCATTTCAATTTTCTGAATCAATAATTTAGGGTCAAGATTCAGAATGGTTTTATGCTTTATCAAAATATAACTGTCTGTTATGCTAATATACTACCACCACTATCGGTACACCCATTAAATAATTTTTAAAAATAATTTAATTCAGATAATTTTTATTCATTCAGAAGAAATAATGAACATTCTTTTTCTTCGCCTATCTGGTTACACATCCATGTAAAATGCATAGTGATACAATGAACACAGTCATTTACTTAACAACAAATACAATCACACACGTAATACATAGGTCATAACAGGCAAATGGGTACACACACACACAAAAGAACATATTCATGCACACACACACACACACACACACACCACACACACACACACACACACACACACACCACACATACACACACACACACACACACACACACCACACACACACGCACACACACACACACACATGCACACACACACACACACACACACCTACACACACACACCATATGCACAATTAAATTGAAACAGCATGTTTTTTTAACCGGAAAAAAAAAAAATGTCATACAGTACACATACGAATTACTTATCATCAGTCACTACTCTGGAAATGCAAGATTTAGCCACCATCATGTAAGCTCATAAATGCATTGCACAGCACCATGTTCAGCAAGTGAGACAAAAGGCTTTTAACTCAAAAGTATGACAAGTGAAAGCATTCAAATTTTTCTTTTAATCTACATTGCCCAGAAAACACCTGAAATGTTCCACAAATGCCAGATACAATTTATATAGTCCTAACTGATGTACTGCAAGGTAATACGCAAACCAACGCCCATCTAGCGCCAAATTGGATAAGTAAGTGATTGCTTGTTCTTCATTTTCACTGTCCTGAATGTTGTTTATAATAATATCTTGCATGAAGAAGACCTAAGAGGCAGAAACGCATCATGTTTCTCTTGTAATTTGTTTCAAGGCCATATTAACCAGCAGAGTTACTTTAAACTCCTTTAAAATTTTTCATCAAATTTCCATCTGCAGTCAACCAACCTTAAAACTAGCCACCTCAAAATCAATCTTGAGAAATTGAAGACCCTTGACATTGCTGAACAATTCTAAGCAGCCACAGGCGGCAAAGTTGACCCACTACTTGTCTTAGCACAAGATCTTGCAGCCCTCACAACCACTACACAGTTTCAACCAACTAGTGACTGAAACAGCAACAGAGGTTTTAAGAATAAGCAGATGGAAAACAGAATAATGGATCTCAAGCAACATCTTGGGGATGTGTGTCCACTAGAATTATAGTAGAAAGATCTTAAAACAACTCAGGACAGTGATGGTGTGAAGTAGAGGACTATCAAAAATGAGAGTAAGTAAAGAAATTAAGAAAACACTAGGGAAAGCTGGAACAAACAGTGTGAGGACATTGGGGGGAAAAAACAAGACAAGGAAATCTTTTAAGATTGTGGAGGACCTGACCAAACAAAAGCAAAGTCAAGTCAGCACCATTCAGAACAAAGACATCATTAAATCTCAAACAAGAGAAGAAGACAGCCTTCAAACATGGACCAAAACATACTGCTCTGAAATACACATCAGTTAGAGCACAGGAGATCCAAATGTGTTTTGCAGCACTGGATATTCATCAAATGGAGATGAATTTTTCAAACGCTCCATGAAGAACTCATAGCTGCAGTGACATTGCTGAAATAGGGAAGGCTCCAGGTATTGACAGTATCCCTTGCAAAACTGAACTCGTGAAACCAAGGCAGAGATGCAAGTTAACTGATATCCTGGACTGCCATCTACAAGATCTGGCACACTCTGGCATTTGCCTATGTGCCTATGCCTGGACCTCATCTTTTTGATTCATTACTTTTTCCCAAGAAAGGAATCTTCCAATGCCTACTAGAACTAACTGTCATATATATTATATACTTATAATATAGCTATAGCTTATAGGCTTGATTCATCCATGCCAGCAAAGTAATGCTCATACTCATTTATTACTGATAGCAACCACAGGCAGATC
>JADBJO010006868.1:0-5000 GCA_016801955.1 Conus betulinus
TGTGGAGATTGTCACCCAAATCCTGGACCTGTTTCGCCCACGAAATCAATGACAGATGACACAGAGAACGGTACCAGCCCTTTCAAAATGACCGTCACCATGTGCTGCTCAAAATGTCAATAATCCACACCGAAGCCCAAAAGAAAACAGATCCAATGGCACTGGCAACAACAAGGTGAGCAACGAAGAACTGCACAGTGACATTAGAGTCTTGATCAGAGGACAAAGCCAGATGAGAGAGTGTATGGAGGAACGTTTCATGTCCGTACAAGACACATTGAATACACGACTGCAGGGGATGGAGCACATGATAGATAGAGCACACGACGACATCGCCATGTTCAATGAAACTGTGGAAGTGCTGTCGGAAGAAAACTCCAGACTGAAAGAACAAGTGCTGAAACAAGGAGAGAAATTTGACAGACAAGAAGAGAAAGTAGACTGCTTAGAAAATCAAAGTAGACGACAGAACTTAGTGTTTTCATAACACACCACAGACTGATAAAAAGGAGACATGGGAAGATTGTGAGAGGATGGTGATGCAGGTGATCAAAGACAGACTGAAGATAGACACGGCAGTGAGCATCGAGAGAGTACACAGAGTCGGGAAGGCGATCTTGTCCGATTCTTGAGTTTTAAAGACAGAGGAAGGGTCAGCAGAAGCGCCTATAAACTAAAAGGTACCAACTTCGGAATCTCGGAAGATTTTTCCAAAACTGTGATAGAAAGAAGAAGGGGGTTAATTGGGGTGATGAAACAGTATCATTCCAAAAACGAACGGACCACTCTTGTTTATGACAAACTGTACACTCCAGATGGTGTGCTGACCTTGACACGCACTCACAAAAAATCACGAAATTCTACAGCCAGTCAGCACGGAATTTTCCAGCACATGAAAGCTATAGGCTTGACGTCATTCAATCAAATTGTCAACAAGAGAGAAACAAGCAGTTGCATGCAGCCAGTCGTGACACCAACTCACCAACAATGAAGTCAAGACGGAGCAAACAAAGTTGGCAGTCACAACTGGGATAATGAAGGCGAAGTAGACGGGAAGAAACCAGCATTGTCTTCTATTGCCAACCAATCGCCCCTGCAAATCACGCCCTCAAACGCGACTGTTCTCCTCCCAACTGCAACACCACCAGGACCAGCAGAAACAACGACCAGAGTCGGGGACAGCAACACCGTAAAGATCAGACTTCTTATGTGGGGCAGGGCAGCAGCAGTACCTCAATACATCAATAACAGTCGAGACGTGAAGCCCCTCCACCTGGATGTCACGATGAACTGGATACCCCTACCTCAACAAGAAGATGGCTGGTCGCCCTGTTCAATGTCAAGTCAGCACCACCGCGGGGCCTTGACCGTGCCCCCCCCCCCCCCCCCCCCCCCCCCCCCCCCCCCCCCCCTGATGTTGGAGATCGACACGAAGGGCCGTATACTCCTTCTCATGGGTTGCAAGGTGGACGGGGCAGGGGCGGCGCTTTACGAGGCAAACTCTACTCGGGGCAATGGCACACGGGGCATCATCAATCAGGGACCTCCACGCACCTGCAGCAGATAGGGATGTGGCCAGGCCGTCCAAGACGGTGATGTAGCGACAATGGCGACAAAGACGACTGAGTGCTGCCTGAGGGTGGTGACGTGGAACATAGGTGGGCTTGTGGCCCGCCTCAAAGAAACAGGTTTTGTAAATTATGTCAGCAAGTTTGATGTAGTTTGTCTAGTAGAGACTTTCGTTGATAACGTTTCCTTTCTCAGTGATGTCTTTCAAATGCATGATTGCTTTTTCGCTACTGCACATCAGATAGGCCCTGGTAGAAAATCAGGAGGCGTGATCGTTCTTGTAAAGAAAAATTTTATCCCAGTACTGTAAACAGATTGAGTGTTCGCTACCAAACATTGTTTGCTGTAAATTTTCAGAACAGTTATTATCATCAAAAAAACATGATGTTGTTATGGTATGCACGTACGTTCATCCTCAAAATTCGATTTGGTACCAGCAGGCTGAAATAGACTGTGACATTTCAAACTTAGATACGTGTTTGAAAAATGTATTACAAAAGTACAAGGACATGTATTTTATCATATATGGGGATTTAAATAGTAGGGTAGGAGTGTCTAATCTGGTCGCTCAGTCTTGGACTGTGATCGTGAACCATGGGAGAGAACTGAAGATGTGTACACTGGACCTGAAAGACAATCACAAGACAAAAATACAAATCTCTTTGGGTCTCACTTAGTAACTTTATGTGAAGGCTATGACTTAGTCATTCTAAATGGGTTTTGTGATGGGGATAGAGAGGGGAAATTTACTTTCGTTTCTACGTGTGGAAACAGTGTGATTGACTACATGTTATGTTCGCATGATTTGTCACAATTCGACCTTTATTCGTGTGTTGGGAAGGAAGTCCTGTATCAGCATTTCCGGTGGAACTATGTTTATCAAACAAAAACTATTGTCAATGGTACTTTTAGAGAGGTACAGAAAAAAACGATTTGCAAAAATGATATGGGATGAAGATAAAAGAGATGTGCTTGTAGCAGCAACACAGACTGAGAGGGCCGTCTCTCTTCTTCAAGAAGCCACACAGCATTAACAAACGTCAGTTTAGAGAGTGCAATTCAAACATTTACTTGTTATTTAAAAGAGATGTGTCCCAGTGCATGACCAAAACTATGCTTTGTAGTAATGAACCCTGGAGAGAGCCTACTTGGTTTGATCAGGATTGTAAGGCGAAGAAAACTTGTCACAAGAAGAGCATTAAGCCAGTATAGAAATGCGAAGGACAATAAAAACTAGAATAGAAAAGAGAATGGCATACTGCCAAGAGAGGAAGGAATATAAAGACATGCAAAAAGAAAAACGAGAACGATTTAGAAAGGAACAGGTAAAATCCCTGACACATGTTCGGACAGCTCAAAAGTCTGGACAACTGCTCGTTCTGTCCTCCGAAATAGTGTTCCGAAGAGAACGGTGGCATGAGCATTTTGAGACACGTTTGAATACAACTAAAGACCAAGTGCCACGCCAGCAGTTGAACCCTGAGCCCTGAATATTGTCCTACTACTGACGAACTGATAACAAGAGACGAAATAGCTTAGGCCATACGACACTTAAAAAGAAATAAAGCTAGTGGGTGGGATGGTATCCCAGCAGAAATATTAAAAAGCGTTGATACAATACCGTTTTTGTTAAAGTACCTTAATGCCCTCCTTGAGGCAGGACACTTTCCTGAATTCTGGTCGAAGTTCATTATAGTGCCTATTTACAAGAAAGGTAATCCTGACGACCCTGATAACTACAGGGGTGTATCGCTTATAAACGTAGTCAACAAGATCTTTATATATATTTTGAATAAGAGATTGAGCACATGGATAGAGGAAACTAAACAAATTACAGAGCAGCAAGCAGGTTTCCGAGCGGGCTATTCTACGGTAGACCATATATTCACTCTTTACAGTATAATACAGAAAAGCTTGGCTCAGAGAAAAGGAAAAGTTTATGTAGCCTTCATAGACTACCAGAAAGCATTTGATTCTGTAAATCGTGATAACCTATGGGCTTGTCTGGCGAGAAAAGGATTGTCAGAAAAATGCTGAAACTACTCAAAAGCATGTATGAAAATGTTCTTTGTTGTGTGCGAGTCGGTTATGATTACACAGAGTTCTTTGAGTCGCCAGTGGGTGTTTAAACAAGGCTGCTTACTTTCACCCAAGATTTTCTGTTTATTTATAAACGAAGTAGCAGATGACTTAAGGAGAGATGGAAGACACGGCATAGTATTGTCCAACCTGATAGAAGAAATATTTACTCTATTGTTTGCAGATGACATAGCTTTAGTATCACACACTGTAGTAGGATTACAAAACCAATTGAATGTATTGGCAGAAGCGGCTAATAGAATAGGATTAATAGTAAATTTAACAAAAACTAAAATTATGGTATTCAGAAAAGGAGGCCATCTGGGCAGCAAGAGAGAAATGGTACTTAAATGGCGAAGTCCTTGAAGTAGTCAATGCATATGTTTATCTTGGCTTTACCTTAACAACAAAACTGTCTTTAGAAAAAGCCATGGAGCAGATAGTAAGGAAAGCTTGGAAAAAAAACATTGGCATATCTCGGGCATTATGGAAAATAGAATGTTGTGACGTTAAAGTGTTTTTACGTTTATTTGATCGCCAAATTCAACCACCTGTCTTGTACGCAGCAGAGATATGGGGGATTAAAGGGGTAAAAGAAATAGAACGTGTTCATATGTATGCATGTAAGAAGTTTTAGCAGTCAGCCCAAAGACACCCAACTCTATGATCTATGGGGAATAAGGCAGGCATCCTCTTTTTATCAATGGAATCATGAAGGCTGTTAAATATTGGTTAAAACTATTAGAAATGGAGAGTAATAGAATCCCTAAAGCTATGTATGTTCATCCGAAGCAGCTAGACGAGAGAGGAATGAAAACATGGATAACTGATGTTAAAATGCAATTATTTCGGTACGGCTTTGGTTACGTGTGGACAGAACAACAAGTAGGAAACAAAGTTGGCTTTTTAAAAGCCCTGAAAGAACGTCTGCAAGATTGTTTTAAACAAGAATGGCATGACAAAATATCTTCAAGCGAACGATTCAACGAATATAGAAGTTTTAAAGATGGCCTATGTTACGTAGCTTACTTATCGTTCCTTATACGACGGTATAGAGATGCAGTAATAAGATTTAGACTTGGGATGAATGAATTAAACTGTAATCGATATAGGTACAATAATAACAAACAATTACAAGCTTGTCCACTATGTGGAGCAAGCGAGGAAAATGAAGTTCATTTGATTTTATGTGTGTCGTGCATTGTCACATTTACGTGAAGCAATATTTCCACGTTCATTACTGATACAGAGAAATTGCCTTAACACGATTTCACACTTCCTTCAAAGTTTGACCCCATTAATGATTGCAAAGTATCTGACAGATTGTTTTAAGCTTAGAACTGAAAGAAGTC
>JADBJO010006868.1:7500-12500 GCA_016801955.1 Conus betulinus
ATCCAATTTATTGTCTGATTAAATCCATGGTTGTACTGACAAACACACATACGCACTCAAGAGCACACACGTGCATGTGCACACACCCACACCCATACATACACATACGCACACGCACATCAGGCACACACATATGCGCTCGCGCACACACATGGGCCCATGCCCACAAATCCATACATACACGTGCACATTCACTACACACAAGGCACAACCAATTTTAGGTAGGCACTCAAGGTCTGACCAGCGCGTTGGGCTAATGCGTAGGCCAGACATCTGCCAAGTCGTAGCCACGAGACCCTGTTAAATTCTCTCATATTAGCTGTTAATTCATTTATTCATCAGCTTAAAAATCATGCGCAGTGTGGTCTCAGCACTTAGCGGATGTGGTGTATCGTACATGGACACGTACATCGCACACGTAGTGACGCCTCCTTGATGAAACTGAAACTGAATCAGTGTGTATGTGAGTTTAACGGCAGGTTTGAAAATGACAAATGCGACGAAAACCTACAGATACAGATGAACGGAAATCTTCCTCGATCGTTTCATCAAAATACATGAAGAAAACAAACAAACAAACAAACAAAAAGAGACACATTTTCATCATATGATTTAGGCAACCATTGACATTCCAATGGAGAAAAGAAAAAGATGAAGAATTATTATTTGCAAAGAAACAGTCTGGTTGACACTGTCAGCAATTACGAGAGAAGCATTGCACGTGCCGTCATAAAACGCGTCATACACGTTGACGGATGCGGGTTCGACCAACACATGATCAATGTTTAGACACACGTGTTCAGACTGGCCGCTAGCTGAATCGCTAGCCCAGCGCAGCTAACTTGCTCAACCGTTTCACAATCAACACGTGCAAGTTTTGTGTTAGACCCGCCACTGGGTGACAGCAAAACCCGTGCACCCTAAGGTCTGTTCCCGCTTTTGACAGACCACACCGAATGTCTTTGGGCCAACCGATGTTCCATTTTCTTTCCACTAGCTTGTCACTAGAATCGATAGAATATTCTTGCCGTCTATCAGGAGGAGGTAGAAACCCATTGTAGATGGTTTGCTTTCACTGAGAGCTTCCTTTACGTTTGGAGTCAACCTCTTCCTGGGTTTTTCTTATATGTTTATAAAAGTCTTCATTGCCTTTAACACATCTACCTTTTGTTTATAGAAAACACATTTGGCAATCACGGGGGAATGAAGTCTAGAACTTAAACCGGTGAACCCAGTCAAACTCCACATCATGGGACGGTATACCTTCTCACTCTCCCGCTGTCTTGTTCTCCCTTCTCGGTAAGCCGTAAAATGTGAGGTTATTCAACATGAATTGTCCTCCGAGGTCGTCCGTCCTCAGGTCAGCAATCCTCCGGCTGAAATCGTCGTTCCTCCTATGAAGGTCCACATTCTGTTCACAGAGTGTGACGATCTCCTCCCTCAGCTCGTCCCTCTTGGCCACATACTCTTTGTGCACGGTGTGGATCTATCTTTCACCTTTCCCAATCTTCGTGTCCAGCCTCAAAGCCTAGGAGTTGAGTGTGCCTACAATGTCAGACAGAGTTGGCTGGTTTGCTGTTTCACTGTAAGTGCCGCTGAGGGGATGTCTGTGGGCCCCCTGCGGTAAGAGCAGCACCATATCCTTACATCATTCCCAAACAAAGCATTTTTTTGCGTTTATTTTCTGCGCTTTTGTCGATTAAATACATACACGGGTATTGTAATTAATGCACTGAATATGGGATCCACTGTAAGGAAAAGATATTTTAAAAGAAAATATAATTTCCGTAATGAAACACAGTAACGCAGCCTTCCCCACCTGAAAAGTGGATGCATATTAATAGTATCGTCTGCTTATGCGCGTTCAGTGAGAACCGTGTCAGTGCCTTTGTCTGCATTCGCCCTGGTCACTATGAGAGAGCCCGAGAAAGAAATCTCGTATGCAAGTAATAAACAGTATCTTTATTGTATGGGAATGTTGCTAAAGGCACGAGCTAACGGAAGCTGGTGTGATGGACAACACATACTGCGCCAGTGGCTGTGGGGAAGAATGGGTAGACTACATCCGCAAGGGAGTGTGCGCTGCAGTTAGCTTACGGTCAGCTGTTATCATAAGGGGCCCATAGTTGTCCATTCTGTCCAAGCTGGCCCCACTGCAGTCGTGACTGCCTCATGCTGTCCTTGTTCTGAGAGAGGTTAGGTCCATGATTGCAGCGAAGACGTAAGCTACCTCAGTACAAGTCCGAGAGGAGCAAAACCCAGCACGACACCTCTGGTCTTCTGTTCATTGTCAACATGGCGAAGTGGCGTCAGGGAAGTGGAGTGCTGTCTTCTACCTCATTGTCTTTGACATGAAAGCGTTGAAAACTGGCCCAAAACAGCCAGAGACTGTGATGGCATGGTGCTACCAGTTCTCAAAGCACACGACAACAACCCGCAACTGCTAAAAATCCAGGTAATTACCGGATGTCTCTGTCTGTCTGTCTCTGTCTGTCTGTCTGTCTGTCTGTCTCTCTCTGTCTCTCTCTCTCTCTCTCTCTCTCTCTCTCTCTCTTACTTTTTAGACTTTCCATCCCAACGTCTGTGTTACCCTCTGTCCATTGATCATTGGTTTATATAAATAAGCAATGGATACACTCGTTGAGAGAGAGAGAGAGAGAGAGAGAGAGAGAGAGAGAGAGAGAGAGAGAGAGAGAGAGAGAGGACCTGAAGCATATTTTGTATATATCTGGAATACACATCAGACAACATCAAGGAAAGATTACATTGATGCGCTAGAGGACGTAAGCGTCAAGAGTGAGATATTGGTATTCGATGTGTGCGTCTACACACACACACACACACACACACACACACACACACACACACACACACACATATCTAATATATAAATGGCAAATTCTGTCTGTGTGTGTGTACGCTATAGACTCAAAAACAGCTCAGCCGATTGTAATGAAACTTGGCAGGTACATCGGTTGTAACCCGAGGATGGTTTTAGGCTAATCTAAAAAAAAAAATAAAACCGTTTTTTTAAAACCGTTTAAAAAAACTGTTATAAACGGTTTCAAAGACATCTTTTTTTTCCCTCTGATTTTCTTCAAATAGCCGTTGTGACATTGCACGGGTACAGAACTACTTCTCGAAAATTAGAACCGTTGTTTGGCAGTTAAAAAAAACGTTATTTATAACAGTTAAAAACCGTTAAAAACACCAAACCCTACAAAAAGTCTTTCAAACCTGATCTTCTTGAAACATGGCAGGTTGTGACCCCAGGATGGTTTGGGGCTAATCTCTAAAACAAAAACAAAAAAAAAAAAACCCGTTAAAAACCGTTAAAAAACTGTTATAACGTTTGCACAGACATCCTTTCCCTCTGCAATTCCAACCGGTCCAAACAACTTAAAGCATAAGCCTGAGTCAACACCAGTACTGACCAGCAACACCGTGTCCTCTCCCTACTGCACCAAGAGTGGCCGTGTTGTCCGTAATCCAGATAGACTAGACTGTAAAAAAACCATTCATAAAAGACACTGAAAAGTGAAAGACAGTTTTTGTAAACATTATTTCTTTTCAAAAAAGGGGAGATGTAAAGATTAAGATACGTCGCACACATTTCTACTTATTTCCGGCAATAGACTGATTTCCCTTGACAGTTACCAGAGGAAAACGTCTCGACAGAGATCAACGGAATGACCGCATCTTAGGCTCCAACAACATACGTTAACCATCCATACTCAAGACTATCCTTTAACTAATCAATGCGTACGCAAAACAATGTCCACAATATTCCACACTGGCTAGTCTTCAAATTATCCATGCAGTACAGCCCCAATGACAGTGGAACATTTCTAGCAAAACTTAGAGTCAACCAACACACCGATGAGGGGAAAGCCTTATTGACCACTGGAAGGCCCCCAGCATACAGCAGTCTTTGCCAATACCTCCAGGGTTCCTGCCTGGGTGAACTAGGAAGAAGAAGACCATCTCAAATGATCATCACCCATCAGACATGACTGATCCCCCAACGGCATCATTATACTAATGCCACCACATCATAATGCCACCTATGACAATGATCAGCATCCCCACAGTACCTTTAATCTCAGTTATGACAATGATCATCATCCTTCAGTCATTGACCATTTCTTTTATACACGCATTATTTGTACAAATGCCACTGCCTTATTCCAGTTACAACAATGATTATCATCGTATAGCACTGTTGTCATCAAATGATCATCACCCACCATTTTTTTTTCCTTTTTATAATGTGTGTGTGTGTGTGTGTGTGTGTGTGTGTGTGGGTGTGTGTGTGTGTGTGTGTGTGTGTGTGTGTGTGTGTGTGTGGTGTGTGTGTGTGTGTGTGTGTGTGTGTGTGTGTGTGTGTGTGTGTGTGTGTGTGTGAAAACTTCCCCCAGTCAGTCTCATTATGATCATAATTCACCCATATTACCATTTAAATGTTGTTTTTTTCTTCCCCACCCCACCCCTCCCCACGCACACACACTTTTTCTTGTGTGTGTGTGTGTGTGTGTGTGTGTGTGTGTGTGTGTGTGTTGTTGTTGTTGTTGTGTTGTTGTTGTTGTTGTTGTTGTTGTTGTTGTTGTTGTTGTTCGTTTGTGTGTGTGTGTGTTTTTGTTCTGGGTTAAAAAAAAATTTAACACATGATACCCTGTTTCTCATTGACCATTTCTATCTCTTCTCAACCAACACGATCATATTAAAGCCAACACATTATTTCACCTGCTACAGTGAACACCATCGCACAGTATTGCTTACTTTTTCAACAACACTATGAATTCACCCCCACCCCCCCCCCACCCCACGTATACGTATGTGTGGGTGGGAAGATAGATATGAGCTCTCCGTCTCTCTCTCTCGCCCTCCCCCATTGCCCTTCCCCCCCCCTCCCCCCCGCCAACGATATCTTATCACCTATCGCTCATTTCCATTTCCTTCCAGTCATTATTAGCATTACCCACACCCCCACATGGAACTAC
>JADBJO010006868.1:17500-52500 GCA_016801955.1 Conus betulinus
GGTACATACTACTTTTGGACGTTGATGCCATGAGGATGGACGGTGCCCAGTTTGGCAATGAGATAAGATTCCTGCATAAGGCGTTCCTAGTTGTCACTCTTCGATTGCGAAAGTGCCAAGACTTTGACATGGTTGATGTTGTGTTGGGCATGGTTGAAGTGTAGGGCGACTGGTTTGGGCCGATGGTGTAGCGGATGTCGGCCAGGTGTTCAGAGATGCGCGTCTCAAGTGTGCGAGATGTCTCACCTACATAGATCTTACCGCACAGCTGACAGTGGATGGCATACACAATGTTGTGGCTCTGGCAGGAGAAAGTGCGTTTAATAGTGAAAGAGCCCATGGGGCCATGTAAGATGGTGTCTGGTTTGTGAGAGAGCAGATTTTGCAGTTGGGTTTTGAGCAGGGGAAAGTACCTGGTGGCTTAGGTGTGGATATTTTGTTCAGCTTAGAGCGCATCAGTATGTCGTTGAGATTTTTGTCACGTTTGAAAGTGATCATTGGTTGGTCTCAAAGGCAGGTTTATGATTTTTCTACTATGTGCCAGTTAGACTTCAGGATCCTGCAGATGGGCAGATTGTGAGGATTAAAGAGAAGGCAGGCAGTGGGTCTGTCTGTCTCTTTGGGAGGTTTAGTTTCCAGAGTAGATGTTCTGGATTCAGCTGCAGGGCGGCTGAGAGCATCATTGATGACGGCACTAGGGTATCCACGGTTGGTGAAAAAATCAGACATTTTGGCTGCTTGTATAGTGAAATCTTCTTCGCTAGAGCAGAGTCTGCGTAGGCGAAGGAATCCAGAATATGGAATGCTGTTTTTAGTGGACTGGTGGTGGGAAGATGTGTAGTCCAGGTATGAGTGCGCATCAGTAGGTTTGTAGAAGACTGAGGTTTGAAGCAGTCCATCTTTGAGGGGAGATAGTGATGTCCAGGAAGTTAACCGACTGTGAAATGGTGTAGGTCAGCTGGATGGATGGATGGAAGGTCTGAGCAAAGTTGAGGAAATTCTGGAGGTCATGTTCTGGCATGGATGTGGCTTCCAATCCATCATCTATGTATCTTTTGTAGAGCTCTGGTGATAGGCCTGTGTAAGAGGTTAGTAGGCGGTGTTCTAGGTGTCCCATGAAGGGGCAGGCATAGGATGGTCCCATTTTGGTTCCCATAGCAACACCACTGATTTGTGAGAATGTATGGTTGTTTAATTCAAAAGTATTGAGGGTGAGAACTAATTCTGCAAGTCTGACCAGTGTAGCTGTGGGAGGGTGTTGTTGGTTACGGGGCCGTTTGTTAAGGAAGAATGCAAGGGCCTTCAGTCCATCAGCATGAGGGATGGAAGTGTAGAGAGAGAGACGACATCAAGTGTAAAGAGGAGGCTGGGTTGAAAAGTGGGATCTGTGTTGTATGAATTAATCATGTTGAGTGTGTGTGTAGTGTCTTTGAGGTATGTGGGGAGGCTTTGTACTATGGGTTGGAGGGGAGAGTTTAAGTACTGTGAAATGGGTTCTGTAGGGCAGCTGCATGCAATACAATAGGTCTGTCAGGTGTATTGGTTTTGTGTATTTTAGGAACAGGTAGAAGATGGGTTGTTTGGTGTCTGTCATTATGAGGAGTTTGGCTGTCTTAGGTAAGTTGTTATGTTTTGATTTCATGTTTAACTGTGGTTGAGATGAGTTTCTGGTGTTGGGGGAGGGTTGATACTGTGAGTGGTGTATAGAAATTTGTGTCTGACAGTTGTCTGTGTGCTTCTTTTATGTACAGCTGTTTGTCCCAGACCACCACTGCACCACCCTTGTCTACTGGTTTGATGACAATGTCTTGTCGTTGTCTAAGTGATTCAAGGGCTTTTTGTTCATCCCGTGAGAGGTTGGAATTGCGGACAGGTTTGGATTTCACTTGAGAGATTTCTTTTCTACACTATTTGATGTAGAGTTCAACTTCAGTGGATTTGTCAAGAGGTGGCTGGCGAAGTACTGGAGTTCGAAAAAGGTGGTAAAAAATGTCTGAGCTCTCTGGTAGAGGGGGCTTTGGCACACCGTCAAGTGCAGCCATCCATTTTAATTTTCTAAAGAATCTTTCAACATCAACGTGATTTTGATATTTATTGGTGGTAGGCTGAATGGGAATAAATTTCAGACCTTTTGCCAGGACTGATCTTTCATCATTCATATATTACTGTATATATATATATATATATATATATATATATATATATATATATATATATATACATATATATATATATATGTGTGTGTGTGTGTGTGTGTGTGTGTATCCACGCGCGCGCGCGCTCGCGCGCGCGCACACACACACACACACAACACACACACACACACACACACACACACACACACACACACACACACACACATCCTTCCCATAACTTATATCTTCTGTTTCCTTTCTGTTCTTCCTGTCCTCCCCTCTCTCTCTCCTCCCCTTGGTTGTTGTTGTCATTGTATATATATATACACCAAGATTGGTAGTAATCTTTTTCTTTTTTATTTTTTAAATTTTTTAAAAAATATTTTGACCATTATTTATTCCTATCAGTAATATTATTATCATCATTACGACTTTGACTCACATATTATTTCCCTTCCAACAGCCTCGCTCTCACTCAACGCCTTCTTCCTTGCGCTGAACTCAGAAGCAATCTGAAGCGGTCAAAGCTAAGTGCATTTTCGTTATTTTCGTTTTTGTGTTTCATCTAAGGAGACCTAAGAGGTCGAAACGCGTTTGTGTTTTGTCTTGCGACTCGTTTGTCCCGTTTCTCTGGGCGGTTCGCTGACATTTATTTAAGATTTGAAAGACTTGTGAGTTGATTTTAACGTGGTGACAGCCCTGATATGGCCCTTTGCGGTCGGCAGGGCTATAAGCAACATTATGTCATCTTTTCTTCGCTATTGGTTGATGGATCACAGATTCAGTTTGACTGGTTTCACCGTCCATAGTGAGAGAACTGTCTCTGGTCTGAAGGAGTGGGATGGGTATGGGTTCTTGAAAGTGGGTGTGGTAGTGTCTGCTCATTTGCAGTTGGCTGTAAATTTGGGTCTAGGATTTGCCATGGTGTTCCTCGCAGGATAGCAGGAGGAGGAGGAGAACTTTCTTCTGTGGGCCTTGGTGCTGTCGTTTCTTGAGACGGATTTGGCGGTGTGTTGACTGGGTCATGGTTTTTCGTTTGTGCGGTAGCGATGATGGCACATCTGGTGCGTCGGATAATTCTGTTAAGTGTGTTGATGATAAAAGGCCGGGGGTTGTTTGATGTTGAGATGACTTCACCATGTCGTTTCATGTCACGAATCCACACAGAGTCTCGGATTTTCAGTGGTGGGAGTTTCGTGCTGCATGTCTCTTGTTGTTGTAGTTTTCATTCTGTTTAGCTTTCATAAAAACTTCTTTTTCCGCAATAGAATTGTAGTCTGGAATAGATGGTCTGAGGAATTTGGGTATAACTGGCACTTTGGTTTGTAGTTTCCTGCCCATGAGAAGTTCTGCTGGTGAAAAACCATTCTGAAGTTGGGAGGCTCTGTGCATGAGAAGTGCTATGTTGGGGGCTTTGTTCTTTTTTTTAAGGAGTTGTTTGAAGGCTTTCACAGCCCTTTCAGCTTCACCGTTGTTTGAAGTTGCTTAGGTGAGCTTGTGACATGTGTGAATCCATATTTTGATGCAAACTCTGAGATTCAAAGCTTGCAAACTGAGGGCCATTATCAGACACAACAATATCTGGATTCCCTTGTGCAGCAAAGACAGATTTGATTTGCTGTATGATAGCTGCACTGGTGAGTTTGTGTCTAGCAATTTCACCTCAGTCCACCTTGAGTAGTAATCTACGATGAGTCGATAGTCTTTCCCGAACAATTCCAGAAGATCCATCCCGAGATGTGACCATGGTCGATTGGGCAACGATGAAAGCAGAAGAGGTTCCTTTCATTAAGGCTGATGAAGAGCACAAGTGTGACAGTTTTTGATAATGTTTTCTATGTCTGTAGTGATATTGGGCCACCAGACTGTTGAACGGGCAAACGCACTTCATTTTGTGATTCCCAGGTGCCCGTCGTGTTCATGATGTCAAGTCGTCTGGATCTGGGAATGACAAGATGATCATCAAACAATAGCAGGTCATCGATGCTTGTGAAGTGGTCTCTGTTTGTCCAGTATTGTTTGAGCAAGGGGTTTTCAGGCAGGTATGCTGGCCAGCCATCGATGCAATATCCTTGTATTTGAAGTAGAATGTCATCAGCTTTTTGTTCTTTGCAGATTTCCTGTTGGTTATTTGCTGAGGCTGGCAGGATGACTATACTTTGTTTGGTATAGTTTGCCGTTTCGTTGATGAGATCAAGGTCAGTCAATTGGACAGAGGCAATTGGAGCTCTTGACAAAGCGTCAGCAGTGATTCAGTGATTTGAGATTTGCCTTGTACATAGACTACTTTTGGACTGTATCGCATAAGTCTCAAGCAAAAACGCTGAAATTTGGGTGGCATCTTGCAGAGTTCAGTAGTGGTCAGAAGCAGCACCAGAGGCTTGTGGTCGGTTTGTACTGTGAACTGAAGGCCAAGAACGTTGTCACGGAATCGCTCACAAGCCCATGTTGTTGCGAGTGCTTGTTTTTCTATCACTGCATATTTCTGTTCTGCATCAGTGAGAGATCTTGAGATGAAGCAGACTGGTTTCCGTGTTTCCATTCTTCTGAACTTGAAATGAAATGCTGACTCCTGTGGTGCATTCAATGTCCATGAGTTGTTCTTTTTAAGAAGTTGGCACAGTGGTGCGTTGATTTCAGCGAGTTTGGGGTGGCCTGACTTGTGGGTGTGGTTTTGACTATATCCACTCTTCTCACCATGCCTAACTCAAAGCAGGCTTTTCTGCTCAAGAGAGAGCATGGCTGATTGTTTAGCACATTTACCGTTTCTGTTACTTTCTGCCATGGTATGAGATGAATGCCTTGAACTTAGTTGAAGGCACCTACTGGTGATAAAACTGATCCACGTAGAATCTTGTCTGCAGTCTGGAGTGGTATGTCTTGAACCCAAGGTTCTTTGTTGCTGATGACTGACACAGACGCCCCTGTGTCGAGTATAAATGTCGTTGGGTGACCATTGATATCCAGTGTACCACTCCACATTTCATCAAGTTCGTGATCAAGAGATCCGAGGAAGAATTCTGAGTCTTCCTGATTTTCATTTCGAAAATTTGTACTCAGAAAATTGGCCTGTCACAGAGCCAGAGTCGTTGAAGAGTTCATGGATGGACTTCTTTCCTGAGCCGCGACAGACTGCTTTGTAATGCCCTCTTTTTTGACACAGGGCACAAATGACATTTCTGGCGGGACATTAGTGTTTTGGTTGTCGTTCTCGTCCGCAGTAGTGGCAATTCTGTTGATGTCTGTCTTCAAGTGAGGAAGATTTTCTGGAGGAGGAGGGAGCGGCAGTGTTTTTCTGAAATTTCTGTTGTGTGTAATTTTGTTGATTCACTGCAATTGTAATTTCTTTGATTGACTTCTGGTTCATCTTTGAGAACAGGTTGCAATTCCCATCGAGTTTCAGCTTGTCTGCTGATCTGAATTACCAGGGTAAGTTAATTTAGGCTTGGCCTGTAACTCCTCCGACAGTGAATCATTCAGTACTCCAGCTACAGTTCTGTCACAGATGAGTTCTTCTTCGAGTTGTCCAAATTCTGCAGCTAGCCTATGGAGATCTTGAATGAAATTGTCAATGGGTTCTCCTGGTTTTTTTTTTCTTTGATTGAACTTTGCTCTTTCAACGATTACGTTTTTTCTCTCAGCAAAGTGGTTGTCAAGCTTATTTTTGAGTTCTTGGTAAGTTATCTCTTCTTCATCGATCTGCAGGACAGTCAGAAGATCGTCTGCTGACTCACCCATAGCGTACAGATAGACCGAGACTTGTTCTTGTCGATCTTTGTGATGGAACCGTGTTGTATGATAGTAGGGATCAAACCGCTGGGACCAGACTTTCCAAAGGTTGTCATTCCATCGAATGGTTTGGGTAACGGTAGATTTGAAGCTTGAGAGCAAGCGCTAAGTGGATCGTCGAGTTCCGTCCCCTTCCTGCCACCATGTGGTATTTGTGTTGGAAAAGCGTTCAAAGAATCAGAGGCAAGCCTTTTCGTGTCGTATGACATTATTTGCTTGTCGTCAAGACGATCGGAGAACTCTCTTCTTAAGTACACGAGAGTTGTGTCCCAATAACAAAACCAAAATCGAAAGGTAAGTATGCCACAATTTCTTTATATTGAATGCAGTGTTTTCGATAGTGTGTTCGCTCAGAAAGTGGTTTTCGTGGTCGTGCTGAGCCTTTGGCAACTTACCGTCATTGTGCCGGCGACTGCCATGAGGATCCGTTCACTTGTGTGTTGATGGACTACATGAGTCTTACTGCACGTATTAGAGTCATGTAACTGTTTCTGAGGGTTTCTTTTTTCTTCGTATTTTCACTGAAATATTATCTTTTTGGCCTCTAAGTGTTTTTCCCCCCTGTATTTTAAGTAAAAAAAGAAAATAATGTGACGTCTTTTCTAAACTGATGCAGTTTTCAGCTATGACGTCAATTGTAGTGATGTCATTTCAGCCATGGAGATAAAAGTATAATCAGGTTCCTGAGGAAGCCTTTTGACAGGCGAAAGCTTGAATAATAAAAGACTGAACTCCGTGGGGTGGTGTTGACGACTTATTATGCATCACCGTATTTCATGATCTGCTCGTCGTATCTTCTGTTGGACAGTGCCGGCATTTGGACAATTTGACAGATCTATAGTATGCTTATAAAATTTAGAAAGAGAGGGGGTTATAACATTTAGGACAGTGAACATGGAGAACGAGAAACCACTTACCTTCTCATATTCGGCACACAACTGGACGGAAGCAAGGCTACCATGGGAGAGGAAATGGGGGGGGGGGGGGGGGGGGTGGGGGGGGGGGGGGGGGGGGGGGGGGGGGGTGCGTGTGAAATAATGGGGTTTGTAGCTTGTTTTGTAGAATACTATGATATGTTAGTGACGGTAGTGATTATGGTGGATTGATAATAGTGCTCAGTGGGGAAAAAAAAAAGAAGAAGAAAAAATAGAAAAATTAAAAAAAGTAAATGAAATGAATTTAAACAAACAAACAAATACAAGAAAATATTAAAAAACGAATAACAATAAATACATGAAATAAAATAAGAAAAAAATCAGTAAATAAATAGAAAAAAAGAAATAAAATGAAATACAACAAAATAGAAAATAAAAACTTGAAAAATAAAAAAAAAAAAAAATGAAAAGAGGAAAAAAATTCATAAGGAAAAATAAAATGATGATAAAATAAAAGAAAAAAAGGAAAAAAAAAATTAAAAAGAGTAATTAGAAACATGAGAAAAAAATTAAGAAAAAATAATAACCGATTTAATGGATGTTCATGGTGATGATAGCAGTCATGTGTGGGTAGTTCCATGTGGGGGTGTGGGTAATGCTAATAATGACTGGAAGGAAATGGAAATGAGTGATAGGTGATAAGATATCGTTGGCGGGGGGGGGGGGGGGGGGGGGGGGGGGGGGGGGGGGGGGGGTGGGGGTGGAGGGGGGGAAGGGGAGGGGGAAGGGCAATGGGGGAGGGCGAGAGAGAGACGGAGAGCTCATATCTTCCCACCCACACATACGTATACGTGGGGTGGGGGGTGGGGGTGGGGGTGAATTCATAGTGTTGTTGAAAAAGTAAGCAATACTGTGCGATGGTGTTCACTGTAGCAGGTGAAATAATGTGTTGGCTTTAATATGATCGTGTTGGTTGAGAAGAGATAGAAATGGTCAATGAGAAACGGGGTATCATGTGTTAAAAAAAAATTTTTTTTTTTAACCCAGAACAAAACCCCTCCCCCCCCCCCCCCCCACAAACGAACAACAACAACAACAACAACAACAACAAACAACAACAACACACACACACACACACACACACACACACACACACACACACACACACACACAAACACAAGAAAAGTGTGTGTGCGTGGGGAGGGGTGGGGTGGGGAAGAAAAACAACATTTAAATGGTAATATGGGTGAATTATGATCATAATGAGACTGACTGGGGGAAGTTTTCACACACGTACACACACACACACACACACACACACACACACACACACACACACACACACACACACACATCCACACACACACACACACACACACACACACACACACACACACACACACACACACACACACGCACGCACGCACGCACGCACACACACACACACACACACACACACACATTATAAAAAGGAAAAAAAAATGGTGGGGTGATGATCATTTGATGACAACAGTGCTATACGATGATAATCATTGTTGTAACTGGAATAAGGCAGTGGCATTTGTACAATAATGCGTGTATAAAGAAAATGGTCAATGACTGAAGGATGATGATCATTGTCATAACTGAGATTAAAGGTACTGTGGGATGCTGATCATTGTCATAGGTGGCATTATGATGTGGTGGCATTAGTATAATGATGCCGTTGGGGGATCAATCAATGTCTGATGGGTGATGATCATTTGAGATCAACAGTACTATAGGATGGCTTCTTCTTCTTCCTAGTTCACCCAGGCAGGAACCCTGGAGGTATTGGCAAAGACTGCTGTATGCTGGGGGTCTTCCAGTGGTCAATAAGGCTTTCCCCTCATCGGTGTGTTGGTTGACTCTAAGTTTTGCTAGAAATGTTCCACTGTCATTGGGGCTGTACTGCATGGATAATTTGAAGACTAGCCAGTGTGGAATATTGTGGACATTGTTTTGCGTACGCATTGATTAGTTAAAGGATAGTCTTGAGTATGGATGGTTAACGTATGTTGTTGGAGCCTCATTCCGTTGATCTCTGTCGAGACGTTTTCCCCTGGTAACTGTCAAGGGAAATCAGTCTATTGCCGGAAATAAGTAGAAATGTGTGCGACGTATCTTAATCTTACACATCTCCCCTTTTTTGAAAAGAAATAATGTTTACAAAAACTGTCTTTCACTTTTCAGTGTCTTTTATGAAATTTTTTTTTTAACAGTCTAGTCTATCTGCATTACGGACAACACGGCCACTCTTGGTGCAGTAGGGAGAGGACACGGTGTTGCTGGTCAGTACTGGCGTTGACTCAGGCTTATGCTTTAGGTTGTTTGGACCGGATGGAATTGTGTTTGGATTCTGGTTGTGCTACGTATGAATCGTCTGTGCTCCATCTTCAGTTCGCACAGTGTTTGAACGAGGTTCAGGGCAAGTGTCAATAACAGTGGCTGATCTCCAGTCGTCTCTTTCGGTCAGTTGGACACGGACATAATCGCCAGTGTGGTGGTAGTGTGTGCAGTTTTTATCATAATAGTGCTTCTGGGTAGATTGTGATTTGGCACGTCTGGTGATGAAGCTGTTGGGGTCGATGATCTTCGGTTTCAGATACTTGCTGGAGGTTGGAAGGATGGAACAAAGTTGTCGACCCATCAGCAACTGAGCTGGAAGTGCTAGATTGTCCACAGGAGTGCTTCGATATTCTAGTATGCTGAGTAAGGGTTAAGTCCATCAGACTTGGCCTTGTCAAGGATGTTTTTTTGATTGTCTGGATCATTCTTTGAACAAGGCCGTTTGATTTAGGATATCCAGGACTGGAAGTGATGTGATGAAAATCCCAGGATGAGGCAAATGTCTTAAATTCAGCTGCTGCGAATTGGGGACCATTGTCAGTCATGACTGTCTCGGGTATGCTGTATCTTGCAAAGTGGACTGACAGTTTCCTGACGACAAAAGCAGCTGTTGTGCTTAGTAACTCATTAATCTCAAAGTATCGACTGTAGTAGTCAACTGTTGCCATGTAGGTTTTGTTGTTCCAGGTGAAGAGATCAACTCCTACTTTCTTTCTGCAGGGGCGTGAAGGGATTTCATGAGGTATGAGAGGTTTTTTTTGGATTTGATTTGACTCTAGGGGTACAGACTGGGCACATGGCAATATGGTTTTGAATGTCTGTTGCCATCCCAGGCCAGAACATGATGTTTCTTGCTCTCTGTTTAGTTTTTTCAATACCGAGATGACATGTGTGTACTTTTTCACCATTTCTGTGAAGTGTGTTTGGGATAACTATTTTCTCCCCTTTTAGAATAATTCCTTCGAGTACAGTGAGTTCATCTCTGAAGTTCCAGAATTCTTGAATGTTGCTGTTGCAGTCTTGTCTTTCATTGCAGCATCCATTTTGGATAGTTGACAGCAGCATTTGGAGTTGTGGGTCTTCTGTTGTAGCTTTTTGTATCTCCTGCTGTCGCTGATAGGCATATTTTTCAAGACACAGTGTATTTGGTATTCTGGATCATCTGGTTTGTCTGTAGGTTCTGCTGGTAGATACTTGCGTGAAAGAACGTCAATCATTAGAATTTGCTCTCCAGGAACATGGATGATATTCAAGTCATATTTCTGTAGTTGCATGAACATGCGCTGAAGACGTGGTGGGGCGTTAGCCAAAGGCTTTTTAGCAATAGATTCCAGTGGTTTGTGATCTGATTCTACGATGATTTTCTGTCCATAGATGAACTGATGGAAGCGTCTGCGCCCAAACACAATTGCAAGAAGCTCTTTTCTCAATTTGAGCGTAGTTTTGTTCATTTGGGCTCAGAGATTTGGAAGCAAAAGCAATAGGTTTTCCTTCTTGGATTATTGCAGCACCAAGCCCAGACTTGCTAGCATCGACTTTTAGAGATGTTGGTTTTGCTGGGTCGTAGTTGGCAAGAACTGGATTATTGATGATAGCTGTTTTTGCTTTGTCCAGTGCTTCTTGTCGAGATTTGTCCCAGATGAACTCAGTGTCATCCTTCAGTAGATCACGCATTGGTTTGGTGATTTCTGACAATTGTGGTGCAAATTTGGCAAGATAGTTTATCATGCCAAGCATGGTTTGAAGCTCCTTTTTGCTGGTTGGTGGAGACATGTCTTGCACTGCTTTTACTTTTGAGGGATTTGGTTTCAGTCTGTCAGCTGAAATAACATGTCCAAAATACTCAAGTTCTGTCTTCCCTATTTCTAGTTTCTCTGAATTCAGCTTCAGATTCTTTTCTTAGCGCAAAGTAAGGCTGCTCTCAGGTTTTCAGTGTATTTTCAGCCGTTCTTCCACTGATGATGACATCATCAAGGAGTGGAGTGACACTGGGAATGCCTTCAAATGTTTCGTCCATTTTCCATTGAAACACATCTTGTGCACATATGACGCAAATGGTAGACGTTTGAAACGACATCTACCAAAATGGAGTGTTGAACGTGGTCAGATAGGATGACGTTTCATCCAGTTTTAGCTGCCAGTAACCAAACTGGGCATCAAGTTTTGAGAAATATTTTGCACCTGTTAGTTTTGCAAGAGCATCTTTCCAGTGTTGGTAATGGATAATGTGGTCTTTTTTTTATAGCTTTATTCAGGTCCTTTGGATCCAAACAAATGTGAAGTTTTCCATTTGGCTGTTCTACAATTACAAGTGAATTGACCCATTCTGTTGGTCTGGCGACTTTGGTTATCGCTCCAATTTTTTCCATGTTGGAGAGCATGTTTGAGTCTTGCTTTAAGTGCGTGTGGTACACAACGGGGTGGATGAACAACTGGGACAGCATCTTTCTTTGAGGTGTATGTTGATTTCACCTTCAAGTTCTCCTAATCCAGTGAAAACTGTGTTGTGCTCTTTGATGACTTCTTCTTTTGTCATTGGTGTGGACTCCACAGACATGATAATCTTGATCAGTTGTAGTTGCACTGATGCCTGTAATCACAGGACTGGTTGAGATTTTTTTTTACTGGCAATGTTAAAAATTCATTGGTAGGTGTTATCTTTGTAACTTGCTTTGAGTTTTACACAGCCATCAGTTTTCAGAGGCTGACTTGTGTAACTGATCAGTTTTTCTTTACAGGGTGTTATTGCCAGGCGATGTGATAGTTTTTCAAATACTGATGATGGGATAACATTCACTTGGGCACCCGTGTCAGTTTTGAATTTTATTATATTTCCCGTTTCAAGTTCAATGTCAGCACTTACAGTATGGGGATTTCTTTGCATTTGTTGATAGTGTTGACATAAAACTCAGGTTCACTGTCATCCTCTTCTATGGAATGTAACTCCCGGCCATTCTTCTGTGATCTGTGTTCACTTTGGCAAACTTTGGCCCAGTGATTTTGCTTGTGGCAGTAACTGCATGTAGTACCAAAAACTGGACATTGTTTTGGCTTATGTTTTCCGCCACAGTTTCTGCATGTGACAATGTTTCCAGGGAATCCAAATTTTGGCGCTGTTTGTAATTATTTTTTGTTTTCACAGCATCTACTTGTTGCGGATTTGTTGTCGTCACTGATTTCAGTCGTTCTTGTGTTGTTTCATGTGCAATACCAATGTCTATTGCTGTTTGCATTGTGAGTTTATCTCCTTCTGTCAGGAGTTTTTCTCTTATTTCTTGTGATGCAACGCCTACAACAATGCGATCACGAACCATTTCATTTTTTTAGATCTGCTTTTTTTAGCCACAAATTTGAACTAAGTTGCATACGTTTGTGACAAACTCAATGAAGGTTTCATTTGATTTTTGCATTCTTTTATGAAAAATGTATCTAGCAAATACTCTATTTGTTTTTGTTTCTGTGTGCTCTTTGAATTTCTGAATCAGTATTTGAACATTCTTTGCATCTGTGTCAGAGAGTCCCCAAGGAATTAAAAATATCTCGGCCTTTTTGACCAACCCAAATTAGGAGGTAAGCAACTCTCGCCTCTGCTCCGTTTTTTTTTTCAATGGACCTTGAAACATGAGGTTTGCATGTTGCTGGAAGTTATGCCATTCTTCTTGTAAGTTTCTGGCATCCCAGTTCATGGTTGGATTGGCTTGTGATGAAGCCATACTTGATTTTCCGTGCACTGATTTTTTTTAAAGCCTAATATGCCAGTCCTCCAACTGCTTTCAGAGCCGAAAGAGGGGTCTGATGTATATTTTTTTTTCTATGCCGTTGATGCGGTGCGTGTGGAAAAAAAAGAAAAAAAAAAAAAATCGAAATCTGTGTAGTTTACATGATGAGCGTTGTGGCCGTATCGTAACGTGTACGCGCCGCAGCCGCAGTGCTGCCTTCGGTTGAAATAAAACAAAAACGTCAGTCGTTCGATCGGGACTTACGTTTGATCTGTAGGCATGTGTTTGTTACATCCCACTTCTGACACCACGTTTTGCGTACTCATTGATTATTTAAAGGATAGTCTTGAGTATGGATGGTTAACCTATGTTGTTGGAGCCTAAGATGCGGTCATTCCGTTGATCTCTGTCGGGAAGTGTTCCCCTGGTAACCCTCAAGGGAAATCAGTCTACTGCCGGAAATGAGTAGAAATGTGTGCGACATATCTTAATCTTTACAGACATGTGATGTGTCAGTCTTGGAGTGCCCTGTCCTGTGTCACAATGATCACTAGGGCTGATCTGGGCATCTGATAGTATGCATCCCTCGTCTTGAAGTCTGGGTGCTGTTCAAGTCATCTTTTTTACTTCTCCTTGATAATACTTTTGATTTCTTCAAAGGAGACTTCCTGTTCCAGTTGGGGCCACATTCCTCTTTCCTTTGCAAATTGGTAAGCTTCCTCATTGCCATATATATTGCAGTATGAAGGTGTTCACTGGATGACAGTATTCTCAGTGACTGATGGATGGTGATCACTTTAGATCGGAAGTACTATGGGATGATGATCATTGTCATGTAAATGGAATAATGTAGGGCATTGGTACAATAGTGCCAGTTTGGGAAGTAAATGAAAATATCAATGACTGATGGGTGATGATCATTGTCATGAGTGAGATCTGCAGTACTGCAGGATGATGGTCATTGTGATAAGTGGCATTATTATGATATTGCAGGTTGAGGAAGAGGATTGAGGAGGTTGATGACTGATCATGGATCATTTGAGATCAACGGTACTGAAGGTTGATGATCTTATATGTTGGATGGCAGAGGCGGCAGAGAGGTGTTCAAGCTGGATCTGGTCAAGGAGGAACAAAAGTGAACTTCATAAGGCTTAAATTTCATACAAATATCAGGTGCCCCAGTGGCTCAATGGGTTAGAGTGCGAGTCATTAAATGGAAAATGAGCATGTCCAGAGGGTCATGGGTTCGAATCCCAGCCATGGCTCGTCCCAAGATGTGAAAAAGGGGGCAGCAGAGGGACATCCGGAGTCGTGAACCGTGTGTGGCCCAACCCCCAAGAATGTCAGGAGATGAGGGCCGAAACACTTGCTTGAGGGGGGGCTTCTCTTCTGAGGACTCTCTGCTGTCACGCTGTCCACAAGTTTCTTTCTACTGATGCATGGGTAAACCATTGACTTCCGGGAATAGGCCGGAGGACGTCCGGGAAAGACCGGAGGACACTGGGAAATACCAGAACCAAGGGCTCTGTGGGCTGGCTCCCCACTCGGCCTTCAACATGTGGCTAATAAAAACAAAAGGGAAAGATGCTCCCAGGATTCACGGAAAGGGGGAGAGAATGATGAATCCATTGGTGCTCAACCAATCACGACTGCAAATCCCAAACGGACTATGAACATGGACCAAATGGAATATCCATGTGTCTGTGGAAAGCGTTTCGCTACCACCCTTGGCATGAATATCCACAGAACGAAGATGGGATGTATGAAGACTCATCAGCAGATAAGACGTTGGAAGACCAAGGCCAGGATTTAAACCACAGTGCCAAGGACATTTCACACTGTTGGTTCAGATGAGGAATTTGCACAGGCCCTCGATGCCAGACGCCTGAAACTCAACTTGCCACGAGCAAACGAAACTGAGATTGGGAGATTGGGAGAAACTGGATGCAAAAGTCGTCAAAAGACTCGATGCACTGATAGGGGAAAGCGCCCTAGAACACAAACTAGCCACATATGGGGACATTGTGTATGCCACATGTAGAGACGCCTATGGAGCAAAACTGCCTACAGAGAAAACACCTCCAAGGAAATCCAGACGCCAAGAAGAGATGGACAAGATAAGGGTCCAAAAGTAAAACCTCAAGAAGCAAATAAAGACCGCACTGCCAGCTGAAAAACAAGGCTTGGAAAAACTCTGGAAAGACCTGAAAGCAAAAACACAGCATCCTCAGCAAAGTGGGAATCTGCGAGGAAGAGGAAGAGCCAAGACCCAAGAGCGCTTCTTCAGAGACCCCTTCCAGTCTGCCAGAACACTCTTTGAGCAGCCAAAATCTGGGATCCTAAGTGTGGACAAAGGAGTTCTTGAGCAGCATCTGAGGAAAACATACTCTGACTCACAGAGCAAAGCACCACTCGACATTCAAGGTCTGGTATGGCCAACCAAACCTGAGGAACAGTTTCAATGACAAGCCACCAACGTTGGCGGAAATCAAGAAGCTGGTCGACAAAGCCAGAGCCAAATCATCACCAGGGCCAAACGGAATACCTTACCAGCTGTACAAGAAATGTCACAAGGTGCTGGAGTGGTTCCACAGGCTGCTGCGATCAGCTTGGAGAAACCCGAAGATCAGTGGCCAGTGGATGACGGCAGATGGTGTGTACATCCCCAAAAAGCAAAACTCAAGTGACATCAGCCAATTCAGGCCAATATCACTACTGAACGTGGAAGGAAAAAATCTTCTTCTGTCATGGCAGCAAGGCCGACCAAGTACCTCATGGAAAACAAGTACTTGGATGTGTCAGTCCAGAAAGGTGGCATCCCAGGCTGTATAGAACACGCCACAATGATCTGGGATGCAATCCAAAGATCAAAAACAGAAAAGAGAGACCTGGACATAGTGTGGCTTGATCTGGCAAACGCATATGGATCCTAACCCCATGAGATGATACAGTTGGCTCTTGAGATGTACCATGTGCCAAAGAACATCCGCGACATGCTCAAGAAGTACTTCAATGGCTTCTCAATGCGGTTCTCTACCAAGGAGTACACAACAGATTAGATCAACCTGGAAGTAGGCATTGCAGTTGGCTGTGCAATTTCCCCAATACTGTTCGTGTTGGCAATGGAAGTCATCTTGAAAGCAGCAACAAGCAACAACACAAGCAACACGAGACAAACAGACCTTGGCGATACCCCCTCTCAAGGCCTTCATGGATGACACTACAGCGATTTCATCCAGAGACGACGAGACACGCCATGTGCTGGAAAGGCTGGATGACATAGTTGTTTCATCCAAAATGAAAGTTCAAGCCAAAGAAATCACGGAGTCTCTCACTGAGGAAAGGAAAAGTGGCCGAATCTGTGGTCTTCAGTGTTGCCAACCAGGCCATTCCAACAGTAACAGAAGAGCCAGTCAAGAGCCTTGGAAAGATGATATGATAATAGCCTGAAAGACACACAAAGAGCAAAAGAAACGAAACAGATGTCGGAAGAAGGCTTGGAGACCATTGACCAGTGTGAGATCCCTGGCAAATACAAGGTCTGGTGTCTGCAGTTCATGCTGATACCAAAGCTCCAATAGCCTCTGATGATATACGACATCTGCACCAGCATAGCGGAGGCAATGGAAGCCAAACTCAACAAGTTCACAAGGAAATGGCTTGGTGGTGTTCCACCCTGTCTCACTGACATAGCGCTGTACTGTCGCCAAGTAAAGATGAAACTACTGTTGAAATCCATCCTGAAGGAATACAAAGCAGGGAAGATCAACTTCAAAGCATGCTGGAGGACTCAGGAGACAAGGTGGTAGAAGCAATCAAGCCCCAGCTGAAGACAGGCAGAAAATGAAAAGTTCAAGAGGCTATGGATTCTGCAAAAGAAAGTCTCAAGATCAGAGAAATAACAGGGACACACAGACCAACAGACAAGGACTGGGGGTGACCTAGAATGCTCTCCAAAGAAGTCTCACTTGGAATGACATTTGGCACATAGTCCCTCTCAGGATCAGCTCCATTCTCAGATCTGCATATGACCTTCTGCCCTCAAATGCAAACTTGGTGAAGTGGGAAAAAACAGACGATCCTGCATGCCCCCTCTGCCATGAAAAACAAACAGTGGAGCATGTCCTAAGCTCATGTAAAGTAGCCCTGGCTCAAGGAAGGTACACATGGAGGCACAACCAAGTACTCAAAGAGATTGTACAAGCAGTCTCTGGTCTAGTACAAATACCACAAAAGGGAAAATCAGGACTCCAAATGCACCCGCAACACTCTTCACGGCAGGAGGTAGCAAATCATGGCCAAGAACAACAGTGCTACTCGGAACATGCAGGCAGAGTCTGCTGGATGGGGCAGATGACTGGAAGTGCACTGCAGACCTCCCAGAATGTAAGAGTCATCCAGAGACAAAAACACATACACAGAGACAGGCACATGTCCGCACACAGTCAACCAAGCATACATATATCACGGTGGAGATGAGACACACATGGACCCAGCATGAACTTATAGACTGGAAAGTGGATCCGGCAAATGTGAGGACAGAGGGCTATCAGGTGGAAGTGGTCGATGAAGAAATTGGGGCTAGGGGGCTTTAGGAAAGACTGAATACAAAAAAAAAAAACAGCCCTCAAAAATGGCAGAGGGGCAGGGGGGGGGGGGGGGGGGGGGGGATTACAAAGAGGGAGGAAAGAAGGAATAATAGCTGTAAGTTGATGTGAGGTAAATAGTTTGGGGCAAGGTCATGTGGTGTGGTGTGAGTGTGAGGGAGTGGGAAAGGATGGGTTCGAATCCCAGCCATGGCTCGTTAGTGTCTTTTGGCAGGCAGTGACATTGGTAGTAGGACATGGGGGTGAGTGTACCCCAAAACGTAAGGTCAGGAGATGAGGGCCGAATCACTTGCTCGAATGGGGCTTCTCTAGTGAGGACTGTATGCTGATTGTGTGTGTGTGTGTGTTTGTACCGGTTATGTGTGTGTGTGTGTAATGTGTGCCGGTTGCGGGAAGATATTGCCAACTGATGGTTGATGTCATTGTCATGGCTCAGTGATCCACAATAGTGTACGTGAAGGGAGATTCATAGTGAATTGTGCCTTAGTATTATAATGCCAGAGTGAGGGAAAAAGGAAATGATTAATGACTGAAATAATGAAATAAGTGAGATCTGCAGTACTCTAGGATGATGACTATTGTCAAATGAAATAATGAATAAAATCAAATAAATTACTTATAATGAATAAATTAAAGGAAACAAAATAATAAATGAATAAATTGAAAAAAGGATAAAAATAAAAACAAAATAACTTCTGTATAAAGTGGGTAGTGGGGGTATGTTGATGGTATGTGTATGTGTGTATGTATGTGTTTTGTGTGTGTTAACGGAAGATATTGCCGACTGGTGTTTGAAGTGGTGGGTATGTATACTTGTGTTACTGTTGGATGTTGATGCCTTGGGGCTGTAGTGTACCAAGTTTGGCAATGAGATGGGATCTTGTGCAGTACGTTCAAAGCTGTCACTCTGTGATTGCCAGAGTGCCAAGACTTTCACATGGTTGATGTTGTTGTGTTGGGGGTGGTTAAAATGTAGGGCAATGGGTTGGGGTCGATGGTTGCGGATGTCAGCCAGGTGTTCAGAGATGCGTGTCTCCAGTGTGCGGAATGTTTCACCTATATAGATATTGCCACACAGCTAGCAGTGGATAATGTATACAATGTCGTGGCTCTGGCAGGAGAATATGCGTTAATTGTGAAGGAGTTTTTGGGGCCCTGTAGGGTGGTGTCTGATTTGGTGAGGGGGCAGATTTAGCAATTAGTTTTAAGCAGGGGTGAGTACTTGGTAGTGCAGGTGTGGAGATTCTGCTCAATTTGGACTGCACGAGAAGATCTTTTAGGTTTTTATCACGTTTGAATTTGATCATGGGTCTGGTATGGAAGGCAGGTTGTGTTTTTTTGTACAATGTGCCAATTGGATTTGATAATCTTGCAGATGGGGAGGGTCTGTGGGTAGAAGAGGAGGTAGGCGGTGGGTCTGTCTATCTCTTTGGATGCTGATTTCCAGAGCAGATGTTCTGGATATGGCTGTGGTGTGGCTGAGAGCTTCACTGATGATGGAACTGGGGTATCCACGGTTTGTGAAAAATTCTGACATTTTGGCTGCTTGTATAGTGAAGGCTTCTTCTCTGGAGCAAAGTCTGCGAAGACAGAGAAATTGTGAGTATGGAATGCTTGTCTTTAGTGTATGGGTGGTGGGAGGATGTGGAATCTAGGTATGCATGTGCGTCAGTGGGTTTGTAGAAAATGGAAGCTTTGAGTAGGCCAACTTCGAGGGAGATGGCGATGTCTAGGAAATTAACTGACTGTGAAATGGTATAGATTAGTTGGATGGATGGATGGATGGAAGGTCTGGGCAAAGTTGAAGAAGTCGAGGAGATCTTGTTTGGGCATGGATGTGGCTCCCAGTCCATCATAAATGTACCTTTTGTATGATTACGGTGCAATGTAGGCAGTGTTTCAAATGTCTCATGAAGAGGCAGGCATAGGATGGTCCCATTTGTGGTGCCCATAGCAACACCACTTATTTGTGAGAATGTGTTATTGTTGACTTGATAGGTGTTGAGGGTGAGGACTAGTTCTGCAAATCTGACTAGTGTAGTAGTGGTGGTGGTGGTGGTGGTGGGGGAGGGGGGTGTGTTGTTGGTTGGGAGGCTGTTTGTTGATGAAGAATGTTAGGGCCTTCAGTGCATCGGTGGGTGATAGAGGTGTAGAGTGATACCACGTCAAGTGTGAAGAGGAGGCTGGGTTGAAAAGTGGGGTCTGTGTTGTATGAATTGATCATGTTGAGTGTGTGGGTTGTGTTTTTGAGGTATGTGGGGAGGCTCTGTACTATTGGTTGAAGGAGAAAGTCTAAGTACTGTGAAATGTGTTCCGCGGGGCGGCTGCAAGCAGAAACAATGGGTCTGCCAGGTGTTATCGTTTTATGTATTTTGGGAAGCAGGTAGAAGGTGGGCTGTTTAGTGTCTGTCTTGATCAGGAGTTTGGTTGTGGTCGGTAGGTTGTTGAGTGTGATTTCTTCTCTGCGATGAGGGGTGATGTTGTGAGTGGTGTGTAGAAATTTGTGTTTGACAGTTTGTTTTGTTGCTTCTGACATGTACAGTTGTTTTGTCCCAGAACATAACTGCACCACCCTTGTCTGCTGGCTTGATGACTATGTCCTGTCGTCCTCTTAACGATTTGAGGGCTTTCTGTTGATCTTGTGAAAGGTTACAATGTCGGACAGGTTTGGATTTAATTTGACCGATGCCTTTTTCGCATTTTTTAAAATGCAGAATTCTTCTTCTTCTTCTTCTTCTTCTTCTTCTTCTTTTTTCTTCTTCTTTCTTCTTCTTCTTCTTCTTCTGCGTATGGCAGGCTGATACTCCTGCGAACATTCCCTGTATGGATAGGCAAGGATTAATCCCATCCACCCAACAGAGAAGTGGAGTTTTGTGTGTGCATGACCATTTTTTTTTATTCCACCATTAAGGCAGCCATACTCCAACTTCGGGGAAGGTGCATGCCATGTGTAACATGTCATCCATACCAATGGCCAAACTGGCCTTCTGTTCCGAAGTTGATGACGGGATTTTACGTGTGTGCAAGATGTTATGGTGAAATGATGTGGTGGCATTAGTATAATGATGCCGGTTGTGGGGGGGGGGGGGGGGGGTGGGGGAATCAATCAATGACTGATTGGTGATGATCATTTGAGATCAACAGTACTATAGGATGGTCTTCTTCTTAGTTCATCAGCCAGGAACCCTAGAGGTACTGGCGAAGGTTGCTGCATGGCAGAGGCCCTACAGTGGTCAATAAGGCTTTTCCCTCATTGGTGTGTTGGCAGGCTAGGTTTCTGCTCTAAGTTTTGCTGGAAATGTTCCACTGTTATTGGGGCTGTACTGCATGGATAATTTGAAGACTCGCCAGTGTGGAATCTGTGGATATGTCTGGAGTGGAGTGCCCAGTCCTCAGTCTCACAATGTTCACTTGGTGTGATCTGGGCATCCGGTAGTATGCATCCCTCTTCTTGAAGTCTGGGTGCTGCTCAAGCAGACTGAGAACATAGTGTATGTCCTTACGTGCACTCTGTGTAACAAGAAATACGCTGGTGAGACATACCGTCGCCTAGACGATCGCTTCTCAGATCACCTGTGGTCAATGTGCCTGGGATACAGTGACCCTGTAGGTGTGCACTTCAACAGCCCTGAACACAACTTCAATCACTCAAGAGTTGCTGTGGTCTGGCAGAACCATGCAAGTGGCCCTTACAGGCTGTTCATGGAGTCGACAGTCATCGCCTGCCTTAGCACCCACGTCCCCAATGGACTGAAGACCAAGGAGTGACCGCAGTGTCTTCCAGGCTGCTCCTAACAATTTTTGTTTGTTTGTCAGTATGTGTGTCACCCTTGTCTGAGTGTGTGAAAGGTGCATGTGTACACTAGGATGTGTGTTTACAGCAGGCCCTTTTTCCACCCCCTCCTCCCCCCCTTGTCCCCCCCCCTGTCTCTCTTCCATATCCTTGCTAGTTGTGCTCACCTTCTGTGTACTGTGTGTGTGTGTGTGTGTGTGTGTGTGTGTGTGTGTGTGTGTGTGAACATTTTTTTCTCCTTGTTGTTGCTATCTTATTCTTCTCCTTCTTCTTGTTTCTGTCTGTCACCAACTCATTCAGATGATGAAGACACTAAGTGCCGAAACGTCCTAACTTCTTTTCGACCTGTGAGTTGACATTTGACCTTTTTTGCTGTTTCACCTTTCTTTTTTTCCTTTTTCCTCTTTTTTTTTTGTGCTATTTATTGATTGATTATTTATTTTTGCTAATTTTGTCTTCTTTCCCTTTTTATTTTCTATTTCTTTTTAAACTTTTATTTCGTTTTATTATATATATATATATATATTTTAAATTTATTCATTTATTCTCATTCTATTTTATTTGTTTTTTTTTTTATTTCATTTCATTTACTTATTTTATTTTATTTATTGATTGATTATTTTATTTATTAATTGTTTTTTCTTTTATATACATATATTTTTTTTTCCCCACTTAGCACTGTTATCATCTATACGCCATAATCACTACCATCACTAATATATCACACTGTTGTACAAAACAAGCTACAAACCCCATTGTTTCACACACACACCCTCCCCATTTCCTCTCCCATGATCCCCTCCTGGGTGGCCTTGTTTCCGTCCGGCGGCCATTTTGGTGGTGTGCCGAATATGAGAAGATAAGTGGTATCTCATGGTTCGTTTTCACTGTCCTCAGTGTTATTTGCTTTTGCCCAAAGAAGAGACCCAAGAGCTTCGAAATGCATTGTGCCTTGTCCTGTACTTTGTCTATGTCCTTGGCGGTAACTAACCCCCTCTCTTTCTATTTTTTGCTTCACTTTCCGCCCTTAGTCACTCCGTTTTGAAACTTATATACAACATTCATTCAATTGTAAACAACGCTTGCTCTTACGTCTTAGATTGAAGAAATAGGGGGAGATAAGCATTCATATTTGCAGTGGCAGACAGTTCTGCCTAACTAACAGTATGTGCTTGAGTGGGTGAATGGGGAATAATAAATGCTTCTCAAATTGAGCCTTCAGCATGCTTATAGTCTCCAAGGGGGAGACAATCTCCAATAGGGAGGAAACTCACAAACATATAACTCCTGGTCAGATACCGGTATTATAACTCCTGGTCAGATACCGGTATTTCAAAGGCTGCTGTTTCTCCTCGGTGACCGCGGAAAGTGGTAACTTGACTCCTCTGCTCCTTTTCGATTTTAACAAGAATATTGTCCCAGAAAAGGCTGGTGTGCAATGCCGTAGTATGTTTTTGTCGAGTTTTCAAAAAACCACCTAAGAAGCAAAAGAAAATCATGAAAGAGCAAAACAAGCTGCATTTTCTTGTGAAAAGTAGAAAATATAAAAAGATAACCTCTTAAGACACAAGTGCTGAGGGCCAGTTCTTGGAATGAATCCGCAAGGGACTAAATTACAATTAACTAATAAATTCCAAGGATAAGTAACCGAGCACCATTCCAGCAACTTACAGAGCAGCTTTGTGTTGCAATGACTGCAAAAAATATTCAATTATAAACAAAGCTTGCTCTTATGTCTTAATCCCACCTTCCACTGTACCCTGTAGAGTCCACCTGTCACTGTATGCTGTAGAGTCCACCTTTCACTATACACTGTAGAGTCCACCTTTCACTGTACCCTGTAGAGTCCACCTTCCACTGTACCCTGTAGAGTCCACCTTCCACTGTGTACCCTTTAGAGTCTGCCTTTCACTGTACCCTGTAGAGTCCACCTTCCACTGTACCCTGTAGAGTCCACCTTCCACTGTACCCTGTAGAGTCCACCTTTCACTGTACCCTGTAGAGTCCACCTTCCACTGTACCCTTCCACACACAGACACACACACGCACGCACGACACGCACGCACGCACGCACGCACGCACGCACGCATGCACACACACACACACACACGTGTGTGTGTGTGTGTGTGTGTGTGTGTGTGTGTGTGTGTTTCATGTTAAATCTCTTCGTACATGTATAGTGTCATAGTAGCAGGTACAGAGAGATCGAGGTGTGTGTATTCCTGCATTATTGTTACTGTTGCTCGTTTCTTAGTCACTACATTCATTAACGTCTTTATTACATAGCTGCGTCACCCGTGTCTATTTCCGTAATGCCAGCAGCGGGATCTGGAGCCTTTACCCCGCCCACCACCACCCCTAACACCTCTTTCCTTCTCCTCTCCAGGGAACAAATTGCCACACAAAGCTGACACCAGTCCCCAGGTCGCGTGTCCCTGACTAACAGCCGCGGTATAGGTCGTTCACAGGAGTGGTCCATTTAGTAGTCTGCAACGGCCAGAACTCTTGACCTCGGGCAAAGAGAGTGTGGAGTGGGGGAGGGTTCGGAAGATGGAGGGTAGGGGTGGAAGAAAGAAACGGATGGGGAATAGTGTGATTTAGGGGGTGGAATGCGGTGGATGGGGATGGGGGGAGGAGGGAGAAGGGGGAGGGGACAGGGCGTAACGTTGTATAATAACATTGTATACTGTATTTGGTGATGACCTGTTTCCAGAAAAGTTTTATTGCACACTTTACTATGCTTTCAAATTGTTATTATTATCATTACCTTTCCCCACAAAAGGAAGGGGAACATAGGGGAGGTGGAGGGAATTGAGCTTAGGAATTCAATTTATGAATCGATAGAAATGAAAGATATCATGATTAACAGACAGACAGACAGAAAGAAAAAAGATAGGAAGAAAAAAGAAAGACATAAAAAAAAGAAGAAAGAAAAGAAAAAGAAGAGAGAAGAGAAAAACATTTATAAAGTCTTTGACTCGCCCCTCTTTTGATTCGCATATTTCATAATTTTACCAAACAAACAGAAAAATCTTATCTTCACAGACCAGAAATCAGAAATGAAACGTTTCTTTACTGTGTGTTGCTCCAGTTGTCTCTCCACAAGCTAAGGAGATCCGTCGTGTGATTGGCAAGGACTAGATCAGTTTGGACTGCATTCTCAGACGTCTCAAAAGGCGTCCATCATTTTCCTTGTTTCAGACACGGGCCAAAGCGAATTTTTCAAACACGAGGAACGGGGTGGAAAAAGGGGAGGAGCTGGGAGCATGTAGACGGGAGATCCAGAACCCCTATACCTCCAGCCTCTCTCTCTCTCTCTCTCTCTCTCTCTCTCTCTCTCTCTCTCTCTCTCTCTCTCTCTCTCTCTCTCCTTGTCTGACTGATTGACTGTCCTGTCTATCAGTCTATCCGTCTGTTTGTCTGTCTGTCTGTCTCTCTGTACTTTGTCTTTTTTGTCTCTTCGTCACAATCTCAATGTTTCCACTAATCAATTGATCACTGGCTAATATGAAATGATTCATGGAGACACTTATTTCACAAACATAGACAGACAGACAGACAGACAGACAGACAGACAGACAGACACACACACACACACACACACACACACACACACACACACACACACACACACACACACACACACGGACACACATTCATACGCATACACATACACACCTTCCTTACACAAAATCTACACATATACACACAGTAATGAATGTTAACGTATAAATATGTGCAAGCAAATACCCAGAGAGAGAGAGAGAGAGAGAGAGAGAGAGAGAGAGAGAGAGAGAGAGAGAGAGAGAGAGAACAACAATGATAACAATGTTTCATTTAAAAAAAAGGAAACAAAAGGCCGAAGTCCCATTTAAAGGGGAAACATGCGAAACTAAATGAAAAACTTTTCTTCACGCACTTTGGTGTTCAAAATCAATATCAACATATGCCAGGTGTTTATACGAATACATATTAGAGTGCTCCGCCGTTTAAACGACTTATACAGATATATAGAATGGTGATTTATAACACACTAAATGATGATGGTTTGCTATAACACTTGGCAGGAATATAGTCTGCTCTTAAATCATAAGTGCTGGGCAACACAAAACAAAGTGAACTTTATCCTCTACACCGGATCCACGCATAGGGCACAACAACGACCTGTTATCTTTAATATATCTTTGGCCATGCACTGTTATGTCAGAGGCACCTAATCTAAACTTTGTTAAGGTACATTTTATAGATCTGTTTCATATTCATTCCAATGTATGGTTCAACTATACTGTTCTAAAAAAAAAAAAAAAAAAAAAAAAAAAAAAAAAGAAAGAAAAAGAAAAACGCGTACTTTTGTTGAAGAAATATATTTTCAAATTTAATTAATTTAGCAAAAATTCGATTGAAATCATTTCACAAGAGAATTTGTTGGTTTCAAAGTTCATCAGCTCCTATTCATTTCCAGTGTCTGTGCAGTTCATATCGCCGATACACACCGTTCCAGGCAGCGAGGACTCGGTAAGGGGTATGTCCACCACTTGCAGCAACAACGGCCTAGCACTTGGCTGGCATGGAGCAGATCACATTGCAGATCACCTCTGCTGTTTGTCCCACTCCTCCTGGAGGGCGGTGAACAGCTCGTTGACGTTGTCAGGAGCGTGCACTTGCGCCCGGACTCATCTGTTCAGCTAATCCCATATGTGTTCAATGGGGTTGAGATCTGGCGACATTGAGGGCCAAGGAAGAACGTTGATGTTGTTGGCGAGGGTTTGCATTGTTAGTCGCGCAGAATGAGGCTGACGTTGTTCTGTTGGAACAGCGTACGAAGTCCGGCCATAAAAAAGGACATGAGGCAGGAGAATCTCGGCCACATACCGCTGGGCGTTCAGCGTGCCTCGGACTCGCACCAGGGGACTCCTGCCAGCATAGTGGATGCCCCCCTCCCCCCCCCCCCCCCCCCACACACACACCATGACACCTCCACCACCATAGGTAGGTGCCTCGTCCACGCAGCTCTGGGCAAAGCGCTCGTCATGTCTGCGATACACCATTCTCCTCCTGTTATGGCGCTGGAGCGGGAGTTCTTGAGGGCTTGGAGCACGGAGAGAGCGTTTGAGAACACCACCACCTGCCATGTTGTTCTTATGGAGTTTCTGCAAGACTGTTGTGGCTGCCTCACAGACAGCTTGTCGCTCAGCTCGGAAGTTGGTGGGAGTATTTTCCAGTTGGGATTGCGATTTCTTCATCTCCGTCTTTCTATTGGAGGAAGATTTCAGCTCCACCATCCCTCGCTGCTTCTGTGGCAGAGCCATCTGTAAAAAGACATGGGTCCAGTCTTCGTGGGGGTACTGGTTGCAGATGTACTCCATGGCCAGGGATTTCCTTTGGGTGTCTGACTGTGTTCCTCTCTTCTCCACTCCGGGAATGCTGGTGACGACTGTTAGGAACACCTGCGTCTTCCATGATGGGTGGGTGACATTTGCTGTGATAGGCTTTGCTTCATGTTCCATCAAGACTGGGGTTTGTCTTTCAAGGCGTCTTGACTGGTGGATCAAGCTGCCTCTTTTCAACTGGCTCTTGGTGGGTCTGCTCATTCTGTCGTTCATTGGATGTTTTCAAATCGTTTGAGTTTTGCTGCCTGGATGATGATCTTTGTGTCCCTTCTGTCCTCCAATGACTGTAACCCAGTGGTGTCCTCCATCTTCAGGATTTGGGTGGATCTCATGGCGCCAGTTATGACACACTGAGCTTGGTTCTGTATCTTGTTGAGATGGTCAAGGTTAGACTTTGCAGCTGATACCCATGCTGATGTCCCGTACTCAACTACAGGTCGGACTCTCCCCGTATAGAGTCTCTTCAGGATACGTTCGTCAGCCCCCCAGTCCGTCCCTGCAAGTTTCTTCATGATGATCCAGTTTCATCTTGGCCCTGCTACAGCATCTGGTGATCTGCTGTTTCCAAGTGAGCCTGCTGTCAAAGGTCACTCCCAGGTAGGTAGGTGTGGGTTCCTCTGCAAGCCTTTGGTTGCTCAGAGTCAGCTTCACCTCTTGCTTCTTGCTGGATAGGCTGAAGACTGTAGGTTGTGTTGCTTGAGTTGACAGAGACGTGCCATTCCTTGGTACAGTCACTGATCTTGTTGAGCGCAGTCTGGAGGCGTACCAGTGCTGTAGTGCTGTACTCTTCAGAGCACCATAGTACCAGGTCACCTGCGTAGATCGCTCGCTCCTCTGACCCTTCTTGGCAGATCTCTGACGATGTCATCTATAAAGATAAGGAAAAACGTTGGCAAAAGGACTCCTCCTTGTGGTACCCCCCCTGTCTCAGCACCTTCTTCTTGCTCTTTTGGCCCTTGGCGATTGTGTAGGTACTGGCTGATCCCTTGGAAAAAAACTTTATCTCCACTCAGTCTCTGAATAGGTCAGCAGCTGTAGGCATGCGTTCAGGATCTAGGTAAATCAGCTTGTTGAGTCGCCTAAAAAATCGATGCACACTCGGTTAGTACCATCTTTCTTTTTGACAATGACAATTGGCGACGCGTATGGCGACTCTCGGGACTCTCAGTTTCAACATGTCTTTGATGTCTTCTTTCAGTGACTCCCTGGTAGCATAAGGCAATGGGTAGGGCTTTTTGACCTGATAGGCTCAGGCGAAGTCAACTTCACTTCATGCTGAATCAAATCTGTTTTTCCTGGAAACTCAGTGAAGATGCTTGAGTACTCATTTAACAGTCCACGTGTTTTTGTGTTGCTGCTGGCTGTTCAGTTGTGACCCCAAAACTATACTGTCAATAGTTTCCTGGGAATAGAAATCATTCAGTTCTAACAGTTCTTCATCGTTCACAGAACTTTCTTCAGTGAAGTTGTCACCATCACTGGAGGGGTAAGGTGGTTCCCATTCTTGGAATTCAGCAGCATGTGCATCTGTGGTTGGCTTTTCTTCCCGTTCAAAGTGCTTGTACTGTCGGCACGTGACCCCATTTTTCTTCACAAAAGATACCTCGGTGTGTTACCTGTGTGTGTGTGTGTGTGTGTGTGTGTGTGTGTGTGTGTGTGTGTGTGTGTGTGTTTAACGTTTAATGTTTGTTTGCGTTGTGTTTTCTTATATTGCTATGTTACTGGTGTCTCTTTTCTTAATGCCAGCAACTTCCTGGAGTCTTTAGCCCTAACGCCGCCGTCTGTTCCCTTCCCCTCCCCGAAGAACTACAGGCAATTGCCACATCAAATTCACACCAGTCCCCAGGACGTTGACAGTGCCCGGCTAATCGCCACCAGGGGCAGAATAGTTCGTTCAGAGCAGGGGGGGGGGGGAGGGGAGTGTCTAGATTCTTCTCAATTAAAAAATCTGCGGTGGCTAACACGATATGACCTCGGACACACACACACACACACACACACACACACACACACACACACAGAGAGAGAGAGAGAGAGAGAGAGAGAGAGAGAGAGAGTATGGAGTGTGTAGGGGGATGGAGGTAGGGGTGGAGTAAGCAGATGGGAAGTGGAGGTGGTAGAAAGGAGGGGGATGGAAGGATGAACAGGGCAGGGAACATACAGCGTTGTGTTGTCTTCAATGTTTGTTGATGGTGCGTTCCTAGAAATTTACTTTTTAACGCGCTATAAGTTTCACTCTCCCCCATAAAAAGGCCGGGGGTGGGGGATAACTGGGGTTAGGAAGTTGGACGATGATTCCATAGAAATGAAAGAAATCATAACCGAAAGTCAAAAAAAAAAAAGACAGAAGCAAGCAAGGAAGCAAGCAAGGAAGCAAGCAAGCAAGGAAGCAAGCAAACAAGGAAACAAACAAAGAAGCAAACAAACAAAGAAGGAGAAGGAGAAGAAGGAAAAGAATAGACACTTTAGATTCAGAATCTCTGTCTGTCTGTCTGTCTGTCTCTTTCTCTCTCTCTGTCTGTCTGTCTGTCTGCGTGCTAGCATTTATGTCTCTTCCTCCCTTTCTCTCACCCATCCACCCCTTCTCATCATCGCCCATATTCGTACTCTGTTTGTCTGTCTCTGTCTCTCTCTGTTTAGACAGATCAACTACCCTTTTTTGATATCACTGTCAGATTTAAAACGTCATAACTGTCTACGCTCTACCCACCTCACCAGTACAGAGCCTTGATGCAGAAGGGGAGATAAAAAGTAATCTCCCAGGAGAAGCTCCTATATCAGTGCTTACACTTGTCAGCTGCGCTACCTTTTTTCCCACCCAGACTTGGAGCCAGCATTAAAATAGTTCCTCAGTCACATACTGCAGATGGGGGAATGAACACCTACACCAAATACGGGATCACTTTGCTGAAGCGAACAATAATGTTCGTGGACTCCGAAGTTGGACACATTTTTCTATATAAGCAGCAATATTTTGTGCTTATTTCCTCAGTCAAGAAGGTCATGTTTTCATCCACTTCTGTTGGTCTGTCTGTCTAGTTTGAAAAAAAAAAAGCCAACCAACTCCAGAGTGATTTCTGATAAAACGGAGTATGAAAGTGGAAAGTGGCCTTAGGATGACCTGTTTCATTTTTGGACGATTGCAAATGGATCAAGGATCTCTTGACGTTTACGGGAGTCTGTATTCTCCTTAGCGCTTTGTGTCGTTGTCTTTTATGCTAAACAAATGAAAACGCAATTTATGTAATGCATGCAATAAAGGTAGCACGACAGAGTGTGTAGCAAAGAAACTACTTCTTTATGGAAACAGGTCAATCTTCGGTGCTGTTATGACCCATACTTAACGATTGTCCATCTGGTGTTATTAGAGCTGTTTTTGGATTCTAACCCTAAGAAGCAGCGAAGTGCTAAAAAAGTGGTGCATGTGATTTAAATAGTGACTGAAGAAGACAAAATGATACTTATTTCAGATGTGTGATTTCCATATCACAGAATTGTGATGTTGTTTCACTTAAAACAAAATCTATTGAATAAGTTTTGCGTCGTTGAAAAGGCAGGTGAACATGTTTGTTTAGTTTTTCTTCTCAGAGCCAGAACCAGCTATCACCCCCTTCTCTTTATGTATAGGAAGTGGATGATGTATTATTTTGATTGGAATACATTAGTGCAAACATCTTTGTGCGTGCGTGCGTGCGTGCGTGTGTGTGTGTGTGTGTGTGTGTGTGTGTGTGTGTGTGTGTGTGTGTGTGTGTGTGTGTGTGCGTGCGTGCGCGCGCGCGCGCGCGCGTGTGTGCATGCGTGTATGTGTGTGTGTGTGTGTGTGTGTGTGTGTGTGTGTGTGTGTGTGTGTGTGTGTGTGTGTGTGCATGTGTGTGTGTGTGTGTGTGTGTGTGTGTGTGTGTGTGTGTGTGTGTGTGTGTGTGTGTGTGTGCGTGCGCTAGCGCGTGCACGTGAATGTATGCTTTTGCTTGCTATATTTATTTTTTTTATACTCTCTGGCCCATTTGACAGATTTCATGTTGGGCTGAGTTATAAACAATGTAAGTGACTATCTTCAATATGATTGTTTATAGATTTTTCCTTCAGATAAAGTATTCCCATTTTTTTTTTTTTTTTTAGCTATTTTTGAAAATTAATTTATTCCTTGTTATTTCAATGCTGGTTTCTATTTTATGACTGGAGCTCATGAGCATATTGTGACCTAGCGTAGGCCTTTACATACACATTCATCCAGATACGTTATTTTGGACATCAGTAAAGGACTGATAGACATTTTCTGAAAGTCGCCAGTGGTTACTCAGTAAGCCTTAGTCAGAATTTCTCTGTAGGTGCAACAACGAGATAGCGAGAACATATGCACAGCAAGTTAAAAGTCTGACGCTTTTGCCAAGAAACATCATCACCAAAACGCTGCCAGTGGAATGATTGTTTGACTTGATGTTTTGTCATTACTGCAGACAGGATGTTTTGAACTTGTCTGATTCCTCGTATTTCTTCCCGTTCGTTCGTTCGTTTGTTTGTTTGTTTGCTTGCTTGCTTGCTTGTTTTTCATTTGTTTCAATCACTTACACTGCAGGAGGATTGTTTCATATGTGTCCCATTCCTTGTATTTCTTCCCGCTTGTTTGCTTCTTTCTATTTTTGTTTGTTTGTTTCTTTTTTAACCACTGCTGCCTCAGACATATGTTTCCTTGATTGTGCTCCATGGAAGCTGCTCTTTGAAGCCTTGTCCAGGCCGTGTGCGACTGCCGAGGAAGACTGAAGGCTGCAGGAAGTACTGTCACTCAGCTGCTTGGGAGCTGCTGACAATTTACAGCTCTGTGCTTGTCCGCACACACAACTGTTTGGCGGTCTTCCCGTCCACACCGTGCACACGTCTCCACACTGCCGCCAGCATCTACTGCATTTCTGTCTATAATGGAGATGAGCGATTGTTTCACTCCTTTCGAGATCAGAGGAGAGGAAAGGTGAAGTTGTTGGATTTGAAGAAGAGGGATGGGGTGGGACTTCCTTACAGTTGCGACTGACGACGTAAAAAAAAAAAATGCAAACACGTAGAAAACCTGAATAACTAACTACAGATATATAACTTCACCTTAACTGTACTCTTGCCGAAACCGCAAAATGTATGTGGGGAAAAATGTTGACAGACAGATGGGTAGATATAGATAGACATTTTCCTATTTATCAAGTTCTTTAGTGTGTGCATTTTCTCTCTCTCTCTCTCTCTCTCTCTCTCTCTCTCTCTCTCTCTCTCTCTCTCTCTCTCTCTCTCTCTCTCTTCATCTATCTATCTGTCCATCGATCGAGCTGTCTGTCTATCTGTCAATCCATGTATGTATCTATGTAGCCATCTGTGTATCTATCCATCGATCGAGCTGTCTGTCTGTCTGTTTGCCTGTCTCTCTGTCTCTCTTCTCTGTCTCTCCATCAGTCTGTCTGTCAGTCTATCTGTCTGTCCATTTATGTGTCTCTCGGTCTGTCTGCCTGTCTGTACCTTTCTTGATTGCATATGTGATGTGTGACGCTCTCTCTCTATCTCTCTCTCTCTCTCTTTCTCTCTCTCTCGTTCCCCTGTGTGTGTGTGTGTGTGTGTGTGTGTGTGTGTGTGTGTGTGTGTGTGTGTGTGTGTGTGTGTTGTGTGTGTGTGTGTGTGTGTGTGTGTGTGTGTGTGCGCGCGCGTGCATACCATACACACACAGGCGGCGCCCCCCCCCCCTCTCTCTCTCTCTCCTTTTTATTAAGATAGGAGAAGAAGTCATGCTATAATCACTTGAGACAAAACAGTCCTGTAGAAAAAAGTCATGCTTAATTAAGCTCCTCTTAGACATGCTTTCACAACAGATAAAGATCTTCCATGAAATAAACTCTCTCTCTCTCTCTCTCTCTCTCTCTCTCTCTCTCTCCTCTCTCTCTCTCTCTCTCTCTCTCTCTCTCTGAATGTTGTACAGTATCTGTTGCGACCTTCATGCTGATGCTTAATGCCCCCCCCCCCTATTCTTAGCTTTTCTTTGACATATTTTTCCATTTCTTTAAGTCTTGCGGCACTTTGAAAACGATCGATCGATCGACGATCCCATTCTCCCTCATTCCAACGGGCTTCCTTTTTTCTCTAACTATAATATACTAGAATTCTGGCCTGATGCACACTCTTATCCGTAATGCGGCACTTTTTCGACGATCCCATTCTCCCTCATTCCAACGGGCTTCCTTTTTTCTCTAACTAATAATATACTAGAATTCTGGCTAATGCACTCTCTATATTGTTTTAGTACCCCAGCTTCCTCTATCCGTGGTGTTACATGGGCAGAATTTCACACAGTAAACCTTTCTTTGGCAGCCCCACAAAGTCCACACAAAGGTCGATTCTGCCGACATCTTAACGTGCAGGAGACCAAATGGACAGCGTGATGAGTACAACAGGAAAGGTTTTAAGCGACCTTTACCTGTCGTATATCTTCCTTCAAAGGCAGTCGTCCTATGAACGTAACGTATATTAGCGCGTGCCTGCGGAGATTAACCCCACGAAGATAGCATTGTGAGAGAGCAGAAAGTTTCTAGTTATTTATGTTTGGTTAGATCACTGAGAAAAAATTCTTTTGCAACAATAATACCAGCGCTATTTGATTATCAACTGGAATGTAAAAAATTGGATTGGCTTAACGCAGTTCCCATGCACTGAGGTTCTTACATATCTAAAATTGCTTGTAACTATTTCCACCATCCCTCAATCTTCAGATAGGAATGGGTGCAAAAAAGAACCTAATGCATTTAATTATTCGCATTTATATTGACAGACAGAGAGAAGTAGATCTAGTTGCAAAGTGAAACGACTGCAGACGGAAATCTAAACAAATCTTAAATAAATGTCAGCGAACCGCCCAGAGAAACGTGGACAAACGAGTCACAAGACAACACACAACGCGTTTCGACCTCTTAGGTCTTCCTCAGGTGAAACAAAGACGGACAAAATAACGAAAATGCACTTAGCTTTGATCGCTTCAGATTGTTTCTGAGTTCAGCGCAAGGAAGGCGTTGAATGAGAACGAGGCTGTCGGAAGGGAAATAATGTGTGAGTCAAAGTCGTAATGATGATAATAATATTACTGATAGGGATACTAATAATGGTCAAAATATTATTAAAAAAAAAAGAAGTCAATAAGTGTGGGTATGGGAGAAAGGAGAGAGTGGGTTAGAGGATTCTTAAACAGCAGGGTTGCCGTGACAACAGTCTCAGAGGCGAAGGCGATGGTGATGTCAATACTAGTGGTAGTATCAATACTAGCAATATTATTACTGAATGGTACTACTAACAACGATAGTGAAGGTTAAGGTAATAAAAACACAATGCAGAATTATATTTAGAAAATACATTTTTATAATAATCAAATAAATAAATAAATGTGCGCGTTTGCGCGCGCGCGCGCGTGTGTGCGTGTGTGTGTGTGCGCGCGTGCGTGCGCGTGTGTGCGTGTGTGTGTCCCACTGTGCGTGTGTGCGCGCATGCGTGCGCGCGCGCGCGCGCGTGTGTGTGTGCTGTGTGTGTGTGTGTGTGTGTGTGTGTGTGTGTGGAGGGGTTGAAGAAATAGTGAATGAAAATAAAAGAAAGAAAACCAAAATGAAGTGTGTGTGTGTGTGTGTGGGGGGGGGGGGGGGGGGGGGGGTTCGCATAGTTATCAACATTTCCACAACATATGCACAGGAAAGAGGGAAGATGGAACAGGAGTTCATGTTGAAGAAATAGTGAATGAAAAATAAAGAAAAGAAAACCAAATGAAGTGAAGGAAATGGAGTGGACAAGTATCTGAATAAACAATAGAGACTGATGTGAGAAATAGAGAGGGTGTGGTGAGAAGGGAAAGGAAGATAGCTATAAGTTATGTGTAAGGTAAATAGTGGGAGATTTGGTATTATGTGTGTTTAGTGGGAAGATATTGTGGGCTGAGACTGAAGTGGTGGGTTGGTACATGTAACTTTAAGGTGTTGATGGTATGAAGGTGGAGGGAAGAAGGGGATGGGTTTTATATACTGACTGGGGGGGGGGGGGGGGGGGGGGGGCAACATATTCACACCTATACACAATCTCTCTCTCTCTCTCTCTCTCTCTCTCTCTCTCTCTCTCTCTCTCTCTCTCTCTCTCTCCCCCCCCCCCCCCCTCTCTCTCTCTAAAATTAAGTTATTGTATCTAAGTATTATCATTATTTTAATTCTACAATTATGGCTGGCAATGGGATTAGTGATAATGGGACATAATACTTAGAAGTATAAAGGTAAAAATGACAATGTAGTGATGTAATGATGTTGATGAAGATAACAGTAAAGGTAA
>JADBJO010006868.1:55000-67500 GCA_016801955.1 Conus betulinus
GTGATATTTGTTTCATTCCTTTCTTTTATTCATTCAAGGGTGGATCTGTTTCTTTTTTTATTTTGCCTTTATATTATTTGCCTTTATATTATATCCTTTCCTGTCTCCTTTCCTTCTTTCATTTTTTTCTTCTTCATCTCTCAAAGTAAGATCAGACCTTGCAAATCCGCTTGACAGACATATGTAGCTACACTTTCTAACAACCCAGCCATTCTGGAATGTTCTTGTAAAAGGAAGTGCCCCCTGCGCAATCGAACATCCATAATCAATCTTAAGAAAACAATAAAACAAACAAATTAAGACAGAAAAGGCTCTGTCCATCCCTCTTAGCTGATACAGACGACACTGAAAAGAATTATCATCAGTACACTGACTGTATCCTTCCTATGATTGAAGATTGGACTGATTATTGTCTGAAATATTGTCTGTTGCAGACAGTCTCGGTCTCTTTCTTAGTGATGCTGCTGAGGTACAGATGATGTGAGTGGACAGAGTGTGGGATAAAGAAGACGTGTACACTGTAGATTTTTTCAAAATGGTGATGAGAGTTACAGTCCTTGGAGATGTGACGTTTCATGACAGGAAGTGCGGTTGTCAGTTTTTATGTACTTTTATATTTCTTCTTCTTCTTTTTTTGTTTGTTCTATCTTTCTTTCTACCTGGATGCACCCCGGCCCCCCTTAGAGAGCAAGGAGTTCAGGGCCGAAACACTTGTCTGATGGGGGTTTCTACTCTGAAGACCTTCTGCTGTCAAGCTCTCCCTACAATTTCTTCCTAGTTCCCTACTTCTTTTCAGAGACCTCCGTCATTCCACAAGACAGGCCAAAAGACCACATATCTTCTCTTATATTCTGGCTTGCATGCACTGCCAACGACCCCACCACTGTGACCTTCACCGCTGTGGAATGAAAGGCAGAGCGTGGGAACAGCGCTCCTGGCAATTGTAGACAAGGAATACTGCGTGATTCTTGTGCTGATGTTTTCTCTTGTGTTTCATGCTTTATTACGCTTAAATTAGATATAATTTATTATTCTGTGTGTGATTTGTGTGTTGTGCTTCTTCTTTGTGCCGTTTGATATAACTTATGTACTTTTGCACGTTTTTTGCGCATTATTCAGTGGGTTTTTTTTTTTTTTTTTGGTGGGTGTTGTGCCTTCTCATCAGCTGGCCGGGCAGTGGTGTCAGTGAAGTGACTGTGCTCTGTATAACCCAGTGTGATTCATCGCGGCAGCGTGGGAGCCATGTTTTAAAACATCATACATCCACGAAGTGCTTATATTTCACTCTCTCTCTCTCTCTCTCTCTCTCTCTCTCTCTCTCTCTCTCTCTCTCTCTCTCTCTCTCTCTCTCTCTCTTTGTGCATACATGAGAGTAAGAGTGTGCAAGTGAGTACCCAAGCGTGCTTTCATGGTACAGTAAGCTGTAATACCTAGTGATTTCTCTCTTTCTGTTGCTCCGTGTGTGTGTGTGTGTGTGTGTGTGTGTGTGTGTGTGTGTGTGTGTGTGTGTGTGTGTGTGTGTGTGTGTGTGTGTGTGTGTGTGTGTGTGTGTGTGTGTGTGTGTGCGCGCGCGCGCGCGCACGTACGTGCATGTGTGTATATGCGCGTGTGTGTGTGACCAACCCTGCATTGGCTAGTCTTGTTGCTTACGCGTAGGCCTACTTCATTCCGGTCTTTTGTACGTGTGTGCATGTTTGTAGCGCCAACACTGGTGGAGGCGTTTGCACACAACTTCAGTGAACACAAAGGACGTGTAGATTTGCTGTCCCGCGTGTGCAGCGATCGTGCGCTCAGAAAGCTAAAAGATAAAGGATTAAACGCTAAACGTTATGTCAACGTCTCCAATGATTTGTTGCAGTATTTCAGTGTAGATGTTTCTGGAGATGAAGAAGGCAAACAGTCCAAGTGTATCTGCATAAAATGCTACCATAAACTGACAAAAAAACGAGACACATGTCAACGCATTCTCAATGTTATACTACAAAAGAAAATGCTGCTCGTGACATCGAGAGAATGTCAGAAATCTGAACAACTTTCGATCCAGATCTTTCTTTGAGTCAGTGTACATCGCGTCGATTCTTTCAATCAGCCTGCCTTCTTGGTCGTCTGAAAACAAAGAAAAACCGACCCATCAAAAGATCTGCTGAAGAATATTTAGATCAGTCTGATTTGCTTGAGAGATGGACAATGGAAATGTGTTATCATTTTCTCCGTCTGTATACACCCCCGTGAAAAAGCCTAGAACATTCTGTACACAACATCACCAGTCACACAGCTAGCACATCCAACTCAGCTCTTGAATGTGTTGACATATCTGATGTCTGCTCGGATACTGATGAAAGTGTGTCGACTACACAACAATGTTATCAGGGAGCCCATAATTGATGTGGAGAGTTGACCCATGTAGCACCCCCATACTAGCATATTCTGCTGGGAGTGGTCAAGAAACATCATGACCTGCTGGAAAAGGACTGCCACACCTTGACCAAGATATAAGGCATTCACTAGCAAACCAGGGGAAACAAGTCGGCTCTGACTCAGCCGTTCTGAGTTTGTGAACCAACAGAAAGACATCCTAGCAGCTGTAGAAGAAAAAAAAAAGGAATGCTGAAGACAAAGATTGTTTTCAATGAGCCAGGAAATGAAACATCACACCACTCAGTGTTTTCCAGAAAGAGCAGTATGACCTTACAGAGTTGGTGTGGGAAAAGCAACAGGAAATAGAAGAACTTCAGTCACAGCTGGATCTTCCAAAACTGGCCGGCCCTGTCACCAAGCACTTGGAGTTGTTTCTTCAGCAGCGTAGAATACATCCACAGGCCTACCATGGACGATTGTTTGTTGGTAACCACTGCCACACCTACCTGAAGCCAGACACACTACAACATCTGTGTGACAGTGTAGTGCCAAAAAACAGCAGAACTGACTCAGGACACAGACATCATTCTGAAGGCTAGGAACATTTGCCAGAAATTCAAAACACTGATCACATTGTTTTCCCACATTCACGCAAACATCTCCCATCAAAACACCCATGACTGACACAGATGAGGTCGACACACTGGATAGTGATATCAAAGAATACATGGCTTTCTTTCGCAAATCATTCTCCCCCCAAAACACCTGTCATTCCAAAGCAGCACATTCTGGAAAGTCACTGAGTTCCATTCATCCGTTCTCATCGTTTCGGCCTGGGCATGGGGAACAGGAGGAGGAGGGGGCGGGGGGGGGGGGGGGGGGGGGGGGGGGGGGGGGGGGGGGGAGCCGACACATGCACTCGTCGTCAACTTACCGAAAAGACAGGCATGGTCATAGAAAACACAGGATGCAAGACTGCAGGTGATGATGGAGAAACACATGGCCTATGTCTCCCCCGAAAAAATCAGACTTACTTCCCTCAACTGGAAAATTTCAAATCCAATAAATTCCCGAATGCATAAGAGGTGACAAGCATTCCCGGTTAAATCCCTTACACATCTCAATTAACGCCAATTAATAGGTTAAGCCAGTTTTAATTGAGATAAACAGAGAGAGAGAGAGAGGGGGGGGGGGGAGAGAGAGAGAGAGAGAGAGAGAGAGAGAGAGAGAGAGAGAGAGAGAGAGAGAGAGATGCTGTTTTTGTTGTTATGTTTGTGGATGTGCGTGAGTCTGTGTGTTAGTATGTAATTTCAATTAAAATGGGTGTGGGGTGGAAATAAATTTCAATGTGTGTGTGTGTGTGTGTGTGTGTGTGTGTGTGTGTGTGTGTGTGTGTGTGTGTGTGTCTGCTCTCTCTCTCTCTCTCTCTCTCTCTCTCTCTCTCTCTCTGCCCAGTTCATACCATGTTACTAAATTGTGTGATCCACTCATGAGTAGGCTCACCATGAAGATGAAAATACGACAACATTTTGCATTGGTGTGATGTGACATCAGTTTCAAATGATCTGAATGCAGGAAAGTACAAGGTCAGTTAGGAAACTAAGTTCGCTAAGACCTGAACTGACGCTGTAGATAGACAGATAGAGTTTAAAGCCTAATCTAGTTACTTCCCAACAGGTCTAGGACTACTGAACACAGATTAACATTCATACGGTCAATAGACCGTGAATACATGAACATTTCCACCGACAATACAAGCACGACAACCTTTTAACTCCGATCAATCCTTCCCACACCAACAATGCACGCCACAACTAACACTCGCTCGCATACGCTCAATCACATCGCATCCACGCCTCTGCCACAAGCTCCGTCCACTGCGGCCGGCAGTACCTAGAGACGCTCACCCACATGGGACACAGGGCACATGACACATAGCATCAACATAATGCATACAACACAGTGACAAGGTTAATAATGGACGGAGACGACAACGGACTCCAACGACATGGATAATACACGAGGCCAAAATCACGCTGCCCAAATTATACCACCCCAGTTATTGTTCACGACAAACACATTAAACAGTACACAGATTCGCCCCACGACTCGCGTATCGCCGTCCAAGACCCCCAGACACTATCACACTTACGTCCCACTGTTGCTGTTGTTCTCAGTCGTTCAGTATATGCACAACGCATATGCACGCGCACGTCCATCAGAACAGACACATCCGAGAGGGAGTGCGTTTCCTGTATCCACGCTGTTGACAGACGGGGCGCACGCTGGACCCTCACGACCCGGCCGTGTGATGCTCTGTGCCACACTAGACCACTGGTCACACTTCACAGCGTCCTCGACGCCCTTCCCCGTAACACTGGTGCCCTCCCCGTTGTTACCCTCCTATGAAGATCCCAAGGGAAACAATTGAAGCTACGTGCTCTCCTAGCGCTGCCCGGTTGCCACAAGATGCAGGCGAGTATTTGTCCGCCCAGCTACCCACAGTGGTCAGCAGACGCTCCCTCCTCACGCCCCCAAGCTGCAGTGATGTAGGGCGAAGGACAGGAACAAGGGGGGTTAATGGGTCAATTGCACACTAGGTTTGGAAGAGGTTGAGGACAAACAGGGTGTCATGTGACGTAGCCTCACATCAAGGCATGTGACGCTCCATCACATATAGTCTAGTGATATGAATCATTTCCCCATGCCACAACTAAAAAGGAAGAATAATGTGGCTTGACTAGTGTAGCAGGCGTCCCCAAATAATTGTGAGAATTACTCATTAAATAAACAATGGTGGTCATTGGGTGAAAGTGACCACTGAGAGATAAGGGCTGGTAAAGTGCTGGTCATGTGTTTTGAACACTGAGTATGCACTCACTAGGAGGAGGGAAGAAGAATCAGTTTTAGCCCAGCAGATGGCCTAGAGACTCGAACCTGTCAGGAAGTTGGTCAAGGGGTCCTCACCGCTGACCAGTCATTTACTGGGTGAGCCATAGATAGTTGGGGAAAGGTACAGGGGAAAACCTTAAGAAAAAGAAAAGAAAGAAAGAATTCATATGTTGAATTGGATAGCAGGTTACTTACACGACCCTTATTCGTGTTTCAGCACTTCACCCTTCACCCCGTCAGCTATTCCTCCTCTGAGACGGGTGGTTAACGATGGCCAGGGTGTGGGGAACACACCGGTAGTTCAGCCCCAGCAATTAAAGACTCCAGGTAGAGGAGTTGGATCTCATAATTTCCCCAGTGACAGGAAACTTCAAGGGGACAGAACGTTTTCTGATGTGGACAGGGCATCGTAACAGTAAGGGGCGATGTTATCTTTGATGCAGGTATGCCGTCATGAATGATATTTTTCCTTGTCTGGATCTTGGGCCAATGTTATGTAGAAGGCCACGACTTTAGATTTTTTGGATGATGTGGATATTCTTTCTTCAGCAAGAAGGAGAAATGTTGTGAGAATTTATTGATTTCAGTTCGTAACCTGATTTCTCTCTCAGTGTGAAGAGAAAGAGAGAAACATGTATAGAAATTGTTTATTAATTGTTTGATTCATTTAGTTAAGTATTTTCCCCGGAGGAGAGGGGGAGAAGAAAAGACATTCGGTAGTGCGCCTTTTGATTGCGTGTGCGTATGGAGCAAATGCTGTCATGAATGCGTGTTTGCAAGAGTGACAGTGTGACACAGGGGTAAACATTGATAGGGTCAAAGGCATCAGAATGGGGGGTCAAAGGCATCCGAATGGTGCGGGGACAGGGTCGGAAGGACGCAGGAAGAGTCTACACTTGACAGTAACCCTGATAAGCTGTCTGACCAGGGATGACAGTTGACACAGCAGGTTCCTCGCTGGAGACGATAGGGGTCTCTGCTGAGACGACCAGCAGCCCAACGCAGGATACTGTCCCAACCAGGCCAAGACCGTCCAACAGGGGGATCTGTACAAGTCAGTCAGAGAAAGAGCACAAATCCTTTGTGTCCAGATCTTATATCATCACCACAACTTGACTAAACACTTAATCAATAGTCAGATCAGTGCATGAGTCTACTCCCACACAAATATGGATCGCTTATAGCAAACGGGGCTCAATCCACGCGAACTCAATTCACACTACGGGTTTACGCGTACCAAGATCAGCACCCACAATGAGCCCCGAACAGTCGAACCCAGGTGCATTCTATCAATACAACCAAAATATACCCAATCCAAACCCATAGAAATTTTACAACAACACACCAACCAAAAGTTACAAAAACTCATCCCCATTATATGGCATGTGTGTGTGTGTGTGTGTGTGTGTGTGTGTGTGTGTGTCAGAGATGCCTCATCAAAAAAAAAAAAAAAGCTACGTAGACCAAGCAAAGGCGAAGACGCATTTCAGTTTTGTTCTAGCACTTTGTGTGTGTGCGTGTGTGTGTGTGTGTGTGTGTGTGTGTGTGTGTGTGTGTGTGTGTGTGTGTTGTGATGTCAGAGATGCCTCATCAAAAGAAAAGAAAAAGCTACGTATACCAAGCAAAGGCGAAGACGCATTTTAGTTTCGTTTTAGCACTTCGAGTGAGTAAGTGAGTGAGTGAGTGAGTGAGTGTGTGTGTGTGCGCGCACGCGTGTGTGTGTGTGTGCGTGCTTGCGTGCGTGCGCGCTTGCGTGTGTGTGCGCGTGTGTGTGTGTGTGTGTGTGTGTGTGTGTGTGTGTGTGTGTGTGTGTGATGAGGAGAGACTCTAAATAAGAATTAAACTCTATTAAAAAAAATCAAAAGTAAAAAAAAACAAACAACTGTGCAAAGAAGATCATGAAACAGCAATTACAGGATTGAGCCATCTGGGCTTAACATAAGAATTCGTACAAAATTTAAGAGAGACATGGTATCCTGGGAATATGCACTTTGAAGCATCCTTTCTAAATTCTGACAAATCGGAATCAAAGTAGGGGCAAAAGTGTAGAACATGTGTTGCTGTACAATTATCAAGGACGCCGCAAGCACATCGAATATTATTGACATATTTTGTTCTAAATGCATTTATTTTTAACCGAAATGATAAGGAGAGAAGTTGTTTATTGTGTCTTGGATATAGTCCTGTGTTTGTGTATTACGGTTTACTGAATTTACTGAGGAGGCCCTTTTTAAAAGATTACTTGCTCGAGAGTTCGTACAACAAAGTATAGAAGAGTCGGGTTTATGTATTCGGTGGGGAACACTTTCTTTGTAGTATTCCTCAAATTTTTCAAAAGAGTTTCTTTGTAGAGAGAATATCCTTCATGTAAGCTCAAGGGAATATGAATAGTAGCTGTATTGTCAGAATTGTTTGCACCTGCTTGAGCAATCCTGTCAGCCCATTCATTTCCGGATATGAAGCAATGGGAAGAAACCCAACAAAAATTAACTGTTATACCTCTTGACATAGGTTGTGAATAACTTTTAATTTCTGATATGTTTTCAGCACGATTTTTTGAATTTGTAGATTCTAAAGCTTGCAGAACAGACTTAGAATCTACACAGAAGAGAATACCATAAATGTCAAATGATAAATCTTTTATGTACTCTACGACCATTACCATTGCTATTAGTTCGGCTGCAAAAACAGACAGATTTGCCCCAAGATGAAAAGACTTCTCAATTTTTTTAAATGGAATGACAAAGCCACAACCAGCATTATTGTTTAATAAAGGCCCATCAGTATAGAATTTTACGAAGTGACGATAACAATCATTGATATGTGATTTTGCTTCGCAAGCTAGAATATTAATGTTATCAGTTTTAGATATAGTAGTATAGTTATAATCAAATTTTGGTGTGAAGAGCTCCCAGTTTGGTACGGGACTAATGGGGAAAACGCACAGCAAGCAAGCTGTTTATGATTGATACCTGAATTTGTCAACAAGTGAGAATAATATGTTAGTATCGTTTTAGTGGCTCGAATGTTTTTCAGCGCGTTTAGGAAAGTCTACATCAGACCTCATATACAGTTCTGTTTGGTTAGCACTTTGAATAGTTGAGCAGCGAAGAATGTACTTAGCGCAGGTTAGTTCCTGATGGTCATCAAGAGGTAAGACACCCGCCTTCATGGTATGTTCCTAAAGCTTAAGCATGAAATGGAACACCAAGGGCTAATCTGATGCCTTAGAGTCTATATTGAAGCTTTTTAATAAGTACTTAGGAGCATTAAAAAAAGACCTCTTGTGCATATGACAATTTGGATCTAACTAAAGCAGGAGAAAGATGTATGAAACTTTTTGTTTCCTGGGCCCCCCAACTTTGTTTACTTGTAAACCTTGAGCAGATTAAGAGATTTCCTCGCTTGATTTATTATGTGTTCCAAGTGAAAATTCCAAGAAAAATTTGACATAAGATGCACACCAAGGAATTTAATCTCAGAAGTATAGCTCAATTAGTATTATGTACTTTGAAGTTAGGAGCATTGTGAGCAGACCCACCCACATCAAATAACATTATACGGGATTTTTCAGCCGACAGGCATAAGCCATTATCAGACATGAAGTTCGCAATGTTGTCTAACTCGTTTGATATATTCTTCTAATGTAATTAACGGATTTTTTTTTTTTTTTTTTTTTTTTTTTTTAATGTGGCGTTCAACAATAAGCAGATGTCAACTATATTGAATTAAGTTAAAGTTTTTAAAAAAAATGTATTTAGGTAAATCATTAGTTAAAATATTAACGAGAAGAGGGGAGGTCACAGAGCCTTGAGGGATACCCATATCTAGTAATCTTTTGGATGGATAAGTATTACCGATTCTTGTCTGAATACTTCTGTTGGTCAGGAATGTTTTTACAAATTTATAAATATGACCAGAGAGACCTATAGTTTTTAATCTATAGAAAAAGCCTATCATGCCTAACTTGATCAAATGCCTTGTTGATATCGAAAACTGTGGCGTGAACGTTTTGTCTTCTTGCAAACCGGTGATTAATTTGCGTAGTGAGCTTTACAAGAAGACCTGCCCTTTCTAAAACCAGCCTGATTTGCGGGGATAATGCCAGTTTTTTCACAATCTGTTTAGAACAATTATTTCCATTAGTTTACAGACATGAGATGTAAGAGCTATAGCTCGACAGCTATTTGTGTTTGTCATTGATTTTCCATTCTTTAAAATGGGAACTATAATTTAATCTCTATATATGGCAGGCATGTTCCCTTCAATCCAACATTTATTAATAATTTCATGTAGAAGTAAAACAAAATTTTTTGTGGTATATGTTTTAACATTTCATTAGAAATGGCATCTAAACCAACAGACGTTTTCTTATTTGACAATGAAGAAACAGCGGAGTGTGTAATATCAGCATTTAGATAATTATTTTCGTCAGGATCAGCGTACATTTCTTTGGTTTTCCCTCCTCATAGTTCTGCATTTTTCTGTTAAACTACAGAAGGAGCTGTTTTTGGAAAACATGTCGGCAAATGATTCTGCTTTTTGGTATGCCGAAGGAAATTTTACAACTCCTATTATGATTGGATATGCAGGTAAGCGGATTCCGTTTTTCATTTCATGGATTTTTTTTTTTCCAAATTTTGTTGAGATCTTTATGTTCACTTATTTCATTAAAACAAAATGATGACCAGTACTCGCGTTTAGCATTTTCATTTATTTTATTCCTTTGATTCTAGGCAATTCTAACTGGTATGGTCCCTTTTTACCTTTTTTACTTTTGCGTACAGTTTAAACGTGCTTTTTATTTTTATCAACAGCGTTTCTGCAAGATTCTGTCCGCCTCACTTTACCCATGTGTTTAGGAGATTTTGATTGACTAAGAATCGGAATTGCTTCACCGGCTGCGTACAGTAGTGAGATAGTAAAATGTCTGTACATAGATTCTATGTCAGATTTATCAAAAGAACTGACGTTATATGAAAATAGCACAGATTGAAATTTGGCCTAGTCAGCTCGCTTGTAATCAAACTTTGGGATTTTATCCTTACTGTCATCTTGGCTCTACGAATCCTCTCAGAGAAATAACTATGGGAATATGATCACTCCCTAAAGTGTTATCATAAACTTGCCATGTACAGCTCGGGACCATTGGGGAGATTAAAGACAAGTCAATTGCAGATGATCTGTGACTAGGGTATCAGGCAGTCTTGTGATACTTCCATCATTTAACAGGACGAGTGGAGAGTCTGATGTCGTCTCCATATCTCTGATATCGTTTGAACTGACTTTCGTGCAAGTTTTATCCCAGACAGGAGCATGTTCATTAAAGTCCCCTGCAATTAACCATTTACCACTTTGAAAGTTTATATTATGTAGCCAGTCTGAATTGCTATCGATGACTCCTTAAGGGAAGTACACAGAGACAATATTTAAGACTAGAGAATTGTCAAAGTGAACAGAAGCTGCACAAGAATACAAGTCTGTGGTGCCAGGAGGTATAGGTGACTGAAGGGGATGGTAAAAATAACTGGTCATTTATATAAATGGCTGCGGAGACTTTCTCATTATCACCAGTTTCTTGTACCACAGGTGGGGTAAAAGAAACTATCCAGCCATGGCAGTCATTTTTTTAGACACATTTAGTGATTGAAGAATAAGGACCATGTAGGAGCTGGTTTCAAGATGCTGTTGAAGATTTACCAAGTTCTTGTTAATCGACCGGCAGTTCCATTGTAGTATATTAATGTCAGTCTTCTTTGCCATCAAAATTTCACAATGGACTTTCAAGGGAGGCACAACTGCAAAATGAAGATTATTTAAATGAAAGATAAAGAGACAATTCCCCAACAATGAACTAATCAGTAAACAGTAACGCAATAGAGAACACTTTCACAGAAGGCAATGCCTAGAAGAGGAATAAGATGGTAATGTGTAACGCACCACAAAAAAGGGGAAAAAATTGAGGAAATTATGCGATGTAGCAGGCTGGAGAAAAATCAAAATGGCAACCAGGCAAATATATATCACAAAGACGATCAGAATATCATTGCAGTCGCTAGACATTATAGCACAACTACTGACTTTTTTGACGGGGGAGTGTTGTTAAGTTTTATGAAGATCATTCACCAGTCTTGTAGAACATCATAAAAGTTCCGACAGGGCCCTGGTACAGGAGAAAAGGGTAGATCATGATATCTGTGTGACGAGAAGACTGGAGGGAGGTATCATGTTCTCCATGAAGAGCGATGTAGACTGGGGTTCCTGGACTTGCTGCCAGAGGGTTTCTTCCAGAAAAGCTGGTGGACGTGTCGCCCTAAGTTACCAGCAAGTACACTGGCTCCTTTCTGGTTCGGGTGGACTCCGTCTTTCAGTGTTCTGGGGCTGGCAAGAGATTTTCATGGCTGTTGACGGACACTTTGGGAACTTTAAATAGTTCAGAGTTTATAACCGTGTTGAACATTTCGCGGTTTATGCTTATTTCGGGGTCAGAAACAGGAGCCACTTTACTGATCACAATGCTGGCACGTGAATGCTCTTTAGCGATGGTTTTAATGGTGTCCGCAAAGAGTTTGCTAGAGGATGCAACGTATTTTTGATGAATATCATTGAGACCAAAATGAATAACAATTGCATCAACTTCTGTATCCATTGACAACAAGGTTTGTCTCAGCGTGGGCAGTAAGTCCTTTGTAGTGGAAGATTTTTTGGAGACGGTTTTGAAACCGTAAGATCGACCAAATCGGGGGCATTTCACACCGTTCAAAACAGAATCATAAAGGACGAGAACAGTTGGGAGATCTTCATTAGGTTTGTTCACTTTCCTTTCCAAGTTGTCTTTTGTTTGTTCGATTCTGAGCAGTCGGAGACGTGATGACGCTATCATGGAAATTGACGTCATTAGAAGTTGTCTTCTGAGTTCCAGATCGTTCTTTTGGCTTTATTTATTTTTTTAAAATTTTTTCTTCTTTTTCTTTCCTGTTCTAGATTGAAACCGCCTGTTGTGCTGTCACCTGAGCGTATGTACGGTCGTGTTTTCGCGCTCTCTTTTACTATTTTCTGTTCTGGATCAGTCTGAAAAAATTTAGAACGCGGTTCTGTGTTGCACGTTTCGGCTGTAAGCTGAGCAGTCGTGTTGTTTCGCTCACGTACCGTAGGTTCGAGGGATACTATTTTATCGCGTAATGTTTCAGTCAGTTTTCTCAACTCATCGATTTCTTCTTTCACGTCTCACATGGTATTAGAAGTGAAGG
>JADBJO010006868.1:72500-87500 GCA_016801955.1 Conus betulinus
AGTGTCAGTAGATTTTTCTGTTTTTATTTCTGGATTATATTCAGGACAGGGACGAATTGTTTGTCCATTCAGGGTTTTTCGATAGCTCCTTTATTTTCTATTATATTTCAATTTTTATGGACGTACTTTTGTCTGCCTAAACATTCTAATAAAACAGACTTGTTAAATTTTTTGCCAGAAGCGAGTATGTGTACATACTTGTTTTTTCCACATTACTTGGATCAAATTGTTTGTTAAATATTTTACAAAAGAAGGTAGATTTATGCAAGTAGTAATTTTCATATGCACATTATATGCTGGTCACTTTTCCGAGTCAGTAAGTGTATTACAGTGAAACCCAGTTAATCGAAAGAAACTTGGTGTTACCTGAGGACTTATAATTATCATCTAAAAATCATCCGCGTGTTCTTTATTTCAGTTTTCTGCCTTATCTGAAACAGCATTCAAATAAGCATAAAAAAAGTGAAATTAACTGTGCAAACCAAGAAGTGGTCCCACCCAAAGGCATTTTCAATTAATCAGGTGATACTGTAGAATAGACTTTTCTAGGAATGAAGAGAGAGGGAGAGAGAGAGAGAGAGAGAGAGAGAGAGAGAGAGAGAGAGAGGACAGACAGACAGACAGAGACAGAGACAGAGATAGACACAGACAGAGACAGACAGAGAGAGAGAGAGCGACAGAGAGAGAGAGAGAGAGAGAGAGAGAGAGAGAGAGAGAGAGAGAGAGAGGATAGGGAAAGGAGGGAGACGGGAGTAAGAAAAAGGGTGGGGAGAGAGAGAGAGAGAGAGAGAGAGAGAGAGAGAGAGAGAGAGAGCATCACTGATGCACAACGAGCCAAAAAGTTTCCATCTCCATAAATTTTTATTTGGGTCAGGAATGGAATATCGTCCGGAATCCAAACACATGAATCTTGATCAATAGTAACCCACACACATACACAAATTAATTACATTCTGATTCATGATATACCAGTCAATACATTGTAAGACTGAAAACAATGCTGTTAAAAATACGCGCTCTGAAAAACGTTTTGCGTGACAAAAAGTTCCATTTAATACAAGGAACATTTTCAGCATATCATCATTTATGTTCCTGGACCATAATCTCTATGACCATAATGATAAAGAATGTATGTATCCATGTTTCCAGTTTTCACTGAATTCGCTGCATGTATTCTGCGACTTATGAGGAGTGTAAGAAAAAGTGAAAGTCTTTGGGGAAAAGGCATGCGAACTGACAGTTCTCTATGTGAGAAAGATGAAACGACAGGAAGCAAAGACACAGGGGAGTCCATTGGACAGAGTGAGGAGGCTATGTGCACTGTACTTCCAAAATGTGAGGTAACCGTTTGCACACCCCCCCCTCCTCTCTCCTCTCCCCCCCCCCCCTCCCCCTTTCCCCTCTCCGTCTTTTTCCCTGGTATACCAATGGAAGTGACTTGCAGAATGAGAGGTTTTCCATTGCCCTGAATGGAAGTATGAAGTATCCACACAATACTGTCAATTCATGCCAAACAACAGCGTAGTAAGCGGTCCATAACATTAACAAAATGGACATACTTTGTCAACATACAAGAACACAATTTTGTCTCGGACAGAAAACAACAAAATATTGTAATCAACGAAAGGTTTATTAATTTGTTTCTTGACAGATCTACTTTTTTTTTTTTTTTTTTTTTTTACCAGCGATCAACTCTTTTAAAACTTCTGTTTTGTTAAAGATATGATAAACTGTTTTTGTCTCACATCAAATTCTAGCAAATGACTTTCAAAATAGGGAACAGCATTTTGAAAGAGGCTGACATTGATTAGTAAAACCTGACTGTTCCCTTTCATGGAGGAAAACACCATTGAGGCTTTCCCCCTTTTTCCAAAATGTGAACTACCGGTAATGTCTAGGGCACACACACACAACGAAATGGTTCATACACCAAGTGTTTGGCTTCTGCTGTGTGCCTTTGGTTGAAGTCCACATTACGGAAAGGGGGAAGTCTGAATGGGCTTCTCCTCCGTAAACGGGAATATCCACCTGTGAAGATGTTTTCGTACCGCGAGGCCTCCAAACTGTGGGATATATTGACTGTATTCTGCAGCCAAGCACATTGGCAAGGGCATGAATTTGCCACACCCCCATGTAGCTAGAGGACTTGCTAACGTCTTCGATTTCTGTAGTGAGGACGCGTCTCAGAGCAGAAGGAGTAAGTTTCTCAGTACAAAACTTCCCTGAATATGCAGCATAAGTTTTTGTGAGGTTATTGGGCACAGGGTGTCCTTTCTTCAAACAATCATCATCGAGGTACTGATCCAGACTGGAGGAAAATTCTTGAACAATCCTCATTCTCTCACTTCATCATGGAAGTCTTGAACGTGATAGACCATCACTGATGCACAACGAGCCAAACAGTTTCCATCTCCATAAATTTTTATTTGGGTCAGGAATGGAATATCGTCCGGAAACCAAACACATGAATCTTGATCAATAGTAAACGCAGCGGAGTCAAAGTCACTATTAATTGTGACAGGATATTTGCTAATGACGTCTTCATATTTCAGTGCAAACCTTCGGATGTCTTGTATGGCTGCAGCATCGTTCAGATCCATCCGCAAGATATGGAACAATTCGTCTTTTGGAAGAACTGCTGACATCCATGGAGCTGCAAAAAGGAAGCAATTTTTTTAACCATTAGTATATAGATAACTATTTAGACACACGTTCAGATGAAAATCGGTGAATAATATTTGTGTTGGTCATGGGTCATTGGCGATTTAATTTTAAAACAAGGGCGTCGCCGAGCGGCAGACATGTCCGACACCTGCACACTATGCATTTGCGACACCCCATAAGGGTCATCTGCTCTGTCAACCAGTGCCTGAGCTTTGACTGAAAACAGATTTCGGTTTTCAAGGTCATACGTCAAGATCATAACCTTTACCTTAATAATTCTTTTTCGGTTCTTTTTCTACTAAGATGGCACACTACCACATTAAATTTCAAGTCGTTCTGTCCGCCCATTCTGAAGATAGGCTTGGAACAGTCAGAAGAAGAAAAAAAATTACCCTCCATTTTTCAGGCTTCGGCAAACGTTTTGACCTTGACCTTGATTGGAACACAATGGTCAGAAGCGCAATAAGCCAAACCACCTTCATACCAAGTTTCAACATCCTATGCTGACCGGTGTTCGAGTTATGGCCAAAAATAGATTTTGCTTTCAAGGTCATACTTCAAGGTCATGACATTGATCTTGATCATTCTTGTTCGGTTCTCTCTCTATTAGAGAGGCACACCACAGCCATTATCCCAATCCGTTTGGAAGATATCCTTGGGACAGACCGAAACAAAACAAAACAAAAAAAAAAAAAAAAAAAAAAAAAAAAAAAAAAAACACCCCCCCCCCCCCCCCAATCGCAAATCGCAGGATTATCACCTTTGGTGTGGACAGTGACCCCATTCTTTTATTACTATATTAGTCATCAGGTAAATGATTTATTGATTTTAATGTTGGATCAGTTTACAAATAGTAGCATTGTGTCATCAGCTTTTGTGAGATACAGGGCACAGAACCGTTGCTAGTACTTTGTATAAGCATTTTGCTTGTTGTACTCCTACTAAATCTGCCCTGTTACTTTAGAAAAAGTAGTAGGCCGATAGGCCCAATCGGTCTCGCCAAAACCGAAAGTTAGGCTATTTCACGGAATTTGAAAGTCGGGTTACGTGATGGCTGGTGCTCAGCAAGGCCCAACATATTTTTGTTTCGCTTCAACACTTATGTGTAGCTTTAGTCAGTAACCCTTCAATTTGAAAACTAACCCTTCATTAGGGCAGCCAGGGGTCCTATAACCGTATAACGCAGTGCAACTCTGATCTCAAAACAGTCTCAAGCTCTGTACACATATAATGACCAACGCCCACAAAATGATCGATAAGTCGGATTTTGAACTTATGAAGATATGTATATCAACAGAAAAGAGAGGAGAAAAAGATCTTTCCAATGATATGCAAAGAATTTCTGTATGTTAAAAATGTGAAAAAGTTATGACCCTTCAAAGAGTTCCATTAACACGGTAGCCATTTTAAGAAAAATGGCTTTAAAGTTTCCCTGCTTTCTCCAACCATTTTACCTTTGCAACCGAGGGTTCATTTTGCTGTAAACTTATGAAAATGTGTGAAACCATCAACATAATCATTGCAAACACTTTAATAATTGAATGTTATCCCCAGTCAAATATATATTGGTGTATTTAATGGCTGTTCAGGGCACTGGAAAATGAAAAAATATCTGAATTTTTTATGTAATAGATAACTTTGTTTTTAATGTTATCACAGATACACTAATCATGATTGATTGAATTAATATGTAGTTTCTAGTTTCATATTGCCCAGCGTTAAAAATGTGGGTTCTTGGAGGTAAAAAAAAAAATGTAGCTCTCTTGCACTGTGCGTTAACACATACCGGACTCACAATTAATGACATCCTATGATAAAAACAGCATATACTCATAATAACAAACATACCTTATCAGAAAACAAATGCTTGTGCATTATTCTTTCTTCTTCCTTTTCAGTTGCCATGGGTGGAATCTCTGTTGTCTCTCTCACACACACACACACACACACACACACACACACACACACACACACACACACACACACACTATATCCCGACGATCAAAACCTGTGCTCCCTCTCCTCTCCACAACATGCACACACACACATAATATGTTGGCCATTGGCAGCTGGAATGCATTAAATGATCATTTTGATCTGCATGCAGTTACAGAAAAACTTTTCTGCTATTTGCAGATCTGGCAGAGGGTGCCCATTGCAGTTCATAGCTGTATCTGTTGCATACGTCGCTGTCACCAAATGTTTGGCATTAACGCGACGGCATTACACCTGACCGATCTGCACTTTCTTCAATTCACACAACTGGCTCCTCCTCATTTTCTTTTTCATCTTCGATTTCGAGTCGAACAGGCTGAGACTGACACACACCGGTCGAAGTCGATGGGGAAGTCCCATCGTCAGCTTCGTTGTCAGTTCTTCCGTTGGAATCGAAATCAAAATATTCATTTTCATTGCTATTGCTGGTGGCGAAATATTCGTTTATAGGGCCGCTAATTCCCTGGCCTTCATAATCGAAAATATTTCCTGATTTTGATGAATTTAACAGCGTTACAATACGTCGATTCTAAAATCTCATTTTACCCCCACAATGACCCTCACCACTGTTTGTTGCCCGCAGGGGCGATCAGCCCTGCGCGATTTATCTAACATTTTGTGGGAGGCCGTCACTGACACATGCATTCACGCTCACGCATCCATAGGCTTGGTACTGAATGCACCTTTCTGGCTAGATTAATTACCGGTAGTGAAGAAACAGAAGCTGAAAAACTAGATCAAGCCAAAACTAGATAAAGCAGCCAAATGACTGGCCCATTATATTTTCAAGCATTTGCACGGCCAAGACGACAAGTTACATCACAAACAACGCGCATTAAACATTATCAACATTACTATATTACAAGTATTAAACCAGAACTTACTCTGATGTATCTGAATCACCCATGTTTACTCGCCACACGACTCCCCCAAAAAGTAAAATAACAAGTATTCTGATTGGTTTGCAGCTAGATCCTTTCCTCTCATTGGCTAAAGGACATACTCTCTTTTGCCATCAAATTGTGATCGACTTAGCATATAAAGGGTATTTATAGTAACATCAAGGGAATCTGGAGTTGTAGGACTTACTTCATTCTGTCAAAACATTCTGGTACTTAAAAGAAATTTAACATGGACATACTTGCTTAAATGTCGAAAACTAAAGGCCATTCATCCTCAAAAATAACACAGAAGATGCGCACCTAAATGGTGACTTCGATTCACAAATAAAATCATTTTTGACAAAAATGGACTTACTTGGCTTTGCCTTAACAGGGCAGCAGTCTTCTCAGCTTCTTCTGCAACACGACATAGATTCTCTTGTGCATCTTGCTGCTTGGGGGAGAGGAGATTGATGTCGTCCGCAAAGTCCAGGTCCTCCAGCTGCTTCATGAAAGTCCACTGGATACCTGTCCTTCGGCCTGCTGTAGACTGTCTCATGACCCAGTCGGCGAAAGTAAACAGCCCTGACGGACGCCGGTTTGTACAGAGAAGGGTTCCGTCAGCTTCCCATCGTGGATGACTTGGCAGGTGGCATCTTTGTATAGTATTGGATGATGGTGACGAACTTTGGTGGAAAGCGGTAGTGGTACATCAGTTTCCTGATGACGTCTCTGTCGACACTGTCAAAGGCCTTCTGAAAGTCGATGTAAACTGTGTGTACAGGGGGCTCTGCCACTCTAGGGACTGCTCGATGATGATCCGCAGTGTGTCGCAATATGGGCCGTACATGATCTATCTTGGCGGAAGCCTGCCTGTTCTTCCCGAAGTGTCTTGTCAAGGGCGGTCTTCAATCTCTCTAGGATTATTCTTGTAAATACTTTCCCCGGGAGGGACAGCAGCATGATTCCTCTCCAGTTGTTGCAGGATGACAGGTCCCCTTTCTTCGGCAGCTTTACAAGATGGCCTTTCTTCCAGTCTTCTGGCACTCTCTCCTGTTCCCAGATCTTGTGTAGGAGTGGGTGTAGTAGCATCTCAGTCGAAGTCTTGATTTCTGCCTTTAGTGCTTCGGGTGGTATGCCGTCAGGACCCGCTGCCTTGCCTGACTTGAGGGACTTAATGGCTTTGGTGATCTCTGTCTTCGTTGGGGGGGGTTGGTATTGATATCAAGAAGCTCGGTTGGTGGTGGGATGTCAGGCGGGGCTGGTGGTGCGGGTCTGTTGAGTATTTCTTTGAAGTGCTCAGCCCATCTTGCTCTCTGGTTTTCTTCGCCTGAGATGGCATTTCCGTTCTTGTCCTTGACGGGCAACTGGGATTTCCGGTCTTGCCAGAGAGTGTTCTGGTGATCTCGTATAGTCTCGTCATGTTTCTTTGGCTTGCTGCAGTTTCTGCTTCGTCAGTCAGCTCCTTTATGAAGTTCTCTTGTGTCTTTTCTTGCACTTTTTTTTTTTCACTTGTCGGTTTATCTCCCAGTAGTGTGCTTGTAGTTCTTGCTTCTCTTCTTGCTTCTCTTCTTGATCTTCCGTCCGGTTGATCTTGTCTTTCAGATGTTTTTCTGTCTGTAATCAGCGTCCATGTCTCCGTTGTTAACCATTCTTTATGTTTCCTTGTCTTCTTCCCCCTAGGACTGTTTTGCATGTTGTCTTCCAGACCTCTCGCAGACTGTGCCATTGCTCTTCTACTGTTTCCTCTGGCAGTAGGGAAAGCGCATTGAACTTGTTCCTAAGCTCTACCTTGAATTCTTCTGCTTTTCTTTCTCTTTTAGGCTGTGTACATTAAACTTGTACGAAGGTCTTCCTGCCTGGTCAGCGTAGGCTTTCAGTTTGGTCTTGAGTACTGCCACAACCAGATGGTGATCTGATGCTGCGTCCGCTCTGCGCCTCGCCCTGACGTCATGCAGGCTCCGCCTCCACTTTCTGCCGATGGTAATGTGGTCAATCTGTTTCTCGGTCTTGCTGTCTGGGGAAATCCATGTGGTCTTGTGAATGGTCTTATGGGGAAATAGAGTGCCTCCAATCACCAGGTCGTTGAAAGTACAGAACTCTGTGAAGAGGTCGCCGTTTTCGTTCTGCTCTCCAACACCGTGTCTACCCATGATGAGTTCTCTGTCTGTGTTGTCCGATCCCACTTTGCATTCAGGTCTCCCATGAGGATCTTCAAGTCTCTCCTGGTGGTGTTTTGTCCAGGGTTGCTTGGATTTGCTCATAGAATTCTTCTTTGACCTCTACATCTGCCGTGTTTTTAGGAGTGTAGCACTGTAGGATTGTGACTTTCCTGCCCTTTGAGTTGAACCTTGCAGTGAGGATCCTTGGTGACACAGATTCCCAGGACAGCAGTGCTCGCGTTGCCTCGGGTGTCAACATCAATGCTACTCCATGCATGTGTGGCTGGCCTTCTTCTTCTTCTTCCTTTCCAGAGTAGATGATGGTGTCTCCACTCGTAAGTCTTGTCTGTCCTGTTCCTGCCCATCTTGTCTCGCACAGGTCAAGTATCTACAGATTGTATCTATGCATCTCTCTACTGACTTGAGCACTTTTTCCGGTCTCATACAGGGTTTTGATGTTCCAGGTCCCTATCCTGGTCTGGTTTTGGTCGTCAGAAGAGTAGTCGGCGCACTGGCTTCCCGAAGGCTTTTTCACAAACTCGCGTCATGGGCTCTACCAGAGAGGGCTCTTCCTCAACCATGTTGTTTTCAGATATTGTCGTTGCGGTTTCTGTAACAGGCTGGTTTTTACAGGATCGGGTTGTTAGCCCAATTCAAACCCCCCAACCTGGAGGGCCAGTGAGTGCTATTCGTCTGGTCTCTACCCTTCGACCTGTCTGGCTTGGGTGGCCCTACCAGGAGATGAATCTCCCGCCAGCATAGCTCTCAGGGTCATAGAGACACGTAAGCCCCCCAGCCACAACAAGGTTGCACCTCTGAGGAGTTAAAACCTCAGCTCACTCAGAATTAGTAAGCATCTAAAAATCAAGAATGGCCAGGAAGCAGAAAGTGAATTAAGACCGTACAAGTCATTTTGTTCCAACAGTTCAGGCGCAGCACTAACGCAGAGCATAGATCGAAAGGTGAACTTCTGCACCGTCTGAAAACACTTTTTCACATTGACTTAATACGAAAGCACTCTTGAAAATGAAAACAAACAAACAAACAAAAAAAAAAAAAAACAAAAAAAAACAAAACAAAAAAAACAGTTACATACAAACCGTTTGAGGATAATTCCATACGATTACACCTCTTCATCATCATCATCAGCAGCAGCAGATGCACACAACAATGTAACTTTTTTTTAAAATGGTAACTGCTGATCTAGTTGCAAAGTGAGGCGACTGCAGGCAGAAATCCTAGCAAATCTTTAAAAATGTTAGCGAACCGCCCGCCCCCCCCCCCCCCCCCCACCCCCCCCCCCCCCCCCCCCCCCCGCCAAAAAAAAAAAAAACAACAAAAACAAACAAAAAAAAAAAAAAAAAAAAAAAACGTGGACAAACGAATCGCAAGACAAAACACACGACGTGTTTCGACCTCTTAGGTCTTCTTCAGTCAAGATACAAAAGAATTATTGCAACGAAAATGAACGAGCAATCACTTATCTTCAATTTCTTCAGCGCAAGATAGGCGTTGAATGAAAAACGAGGCTGTCAGAAGGGAGATAATGTGTGAGTCAAGGTAGTAATGATGATAATTATAGTACTTATAGGAATATAATAATGGTAATGATGCTGACCAAAATATTGAATAGATAAATTAATGACAGAATTACTACCACTTTTGGTGATAATATGGCAATAGCAGTTGTATACTCATGGGACAAAAGTCTGTCCCCTCGTGGCACTTCCGGCGCTGTCTACCTACAGGCACCTGTTGCTGAAAACTTTTTTTTTTGTTGATTATCCAAACATGCAATGGTGACCAGCATACATAAATCACATAAATAAGTAACAACATACATTAACACAAGGTGGCGCATACAGATGTACATGCATTTTTCCAATCTAGAATTTCTTTTAACCCTAGTAGTTTTTACACAGGCACACATATTGAATAAATTCCAGTTACTGGCAATAATCCTAGGTACCAAGGATGCGAAAAACATCAAATAAAAAAGAAAGGGAGAATACAGTACTTATTAACATAATACACACGCATCTCAGACAGTTCATGGCATTAGAAAATACTCATCGTCATCGAGTAAATGTTTGACTTAAAATATATTGTTCTGCAGCCATTTCTTGTAAAAAAAATTTTCCTCCTACTTTAAACTTCTCATTTCAAAAAAGATATGTTCAGTGGCTAAATCTGTACTTTCGTTTAATTCTATCTGTTTGCAGACCCTTTGATATGACTCCTATCCAAAATTTGTTTATAAATTTTCTGCTTTCAACAAATCTGTCACGTCCATATGCGTCAATTCTGCTTTTTTCGGGACATAATGAATGTAATATTATTTTCCACCTGCGGTTTTGCACGTACGCCTTCCCTATCCAGGCGATTTTTTAAGCAGCTGTTATCTATTTTCGGGTCGGGTATACCTATATCCCTCCTTTTTGTCCATTGTGTATTGAGTATTTTCTTTTAATTTTGTTTGTTGTTCCAAATAAATTTGAAACACATATATTCTGTAATGAAGCGATCTGGGAATCATGAGGATTCGGTAAAATTAATACACCAGTTTTGATGGCACTAGTGATTTGAACACAACTACTCTCTACCTAGTGGTGGTATTATTCTTTTTAACCATACTTTGAACAGGTTTTGGACTTCTGAAAATTTATATTTTATATTAATTTCTGTCATATCTGATAGATTATTCGTAAACAACAGTCCTAGAATTTTGAACTTTGAGGGGTTCCATTGCATTACATAGTAGGGTTAATATGTTTTCATGTAATTTTTCTCTATACCTAAACAAACATTAAACGTTTTTTCAAAGCTGGATATGAGTCCAGATATTTGCTCGAATTCATAAAGGTTTCTAAGTAACTTTCATATGTGTCATCTGCAAACTGATTTATTTTGATTTCTGTATTTTGTCTTGCCTCATCTTGGTCGCTAGTATTTCGACGCACAAAACAAACAGATGCAGAGATATAGGGTCCCTTGATGGCAGCCTTTTCCAATTGTAAAACTTGAAGATACCTTCCCATTCACTATTACGTAAGACTTGATCACTTAAGAAGGGGCAGGGAAACTGGAAACCGAGAAGCATAAGAGAGAATAGTAAAATGGGGTGGGAAAATGAACTCGTCGTCCCATGTTTCCAAGGAATTCAACGGTTATGAAAATTAAACGTAAGACTTTATCTTATCGTAAAAAAAAGATGATAACCATCGTTGTATTCCTTTTCCGAATCCGAATACACCCAGAATTTTACTCATATATGACCAGTAAACTGAATGAAAAGGTTTCTCAAAATGAACCGAAATTAATAACCTTCGTTAGCGATTCACTTCTAAATAATGCATTAAATCGTATCTTGTTCGTAAACTATCTCCTATTTATCTTCCTGGAACGAATCCTGTCTTGTCCTCGTTTATGAGTTTTTGGCAGAACAGTTTTTATTCTGTTTGGAATACAGGCTGAAGCAATTTTGTACGTTACATTATGAAGTGAGATAGATCTCTAGTTCTTCAAGTATTCTCGCGGTTTCACTCCTTTCGGAAGACCGATTACTATTCCTTCTTTTTGTGTTACAGACATTCCTCCATTACTGCATCCCTCATTTAGAGAACGAACAACAAAATCTCCACATTGTCTCCAGAAAAATTAAAAGAAGTTTACTGTCATACAGTCTGTTCCAGGACTCTTATATTTTCCATTCTTTTTTTAGGACTTTGGCAGCTTCTCCCTCCGATCGTTTGGATTCTAACGGACTAAGGTTTGGCAGTTTATCTACATATTTTCCAATTTCAATATCAAATATTTCCTTTCTACGTATAAGTTTTCATAATAGTTTTTTGTCTCTTATAACATATCATCTGTTTCTGGCAAAAGTTGTTCCTTGATCCGTGACAAGTTTAAGTTTTCTTTTGCTTACGAAGTTCCCTTTCTCAAGTGCACAGAAATACGTACTTATTGTTTCCCCGCAGGTTGCCCATTTGGCTCTGGATCGTAATATTATTCCGTCAATTTTCGATTTCCTTCGCTCATTCAGTTCCTCTTTTTTGTTTTTCAAGATCTCCAAATCTGTTTCTAGTAAACAATTTTTGCTTTCTAAGTCTTGTATTTCTTTTTAATTTCTTTTATTTTTCATTTCCTTTTCTGTTTTTGCGAATACTAAATGTAATTGTTTCTGCCCTTATTTCCATGATTAGAGTTTAAGAAAATAATTGGTCTGAAATTGAGAACTGAATTTGATCGTTCGGGATCTTACTGACAGAGATTCTGTTGTAAGGCAGTAACGCATGTTGTTCCTTGGTTCTTTCAAATGTTTCATTCACCAGATTTACATCTGCTTATCTCTTAAAAGGGAAGAATAAATTTCCAGAGCTCTTTATGCTTTTCGTCTTTAAAAAAAATTATGTATACCAAAGAGTCATCTGTTCTGTATCCGAACAAAATGTCCGTATCTTTTACGTAAGTGATTAACTTGATATTCCATTTGGTCCATGTTCATAGTCCGTTTGGGATTTGCAGTCGTGATTGGTTGAGCACCGATGGATTCATCATTCTCTCCCCCTTTCGGTGAATCCTGGGAGCATCTTTTCTTTTTTTTTTAGTAGTAGCCACATGTTGAAGGCAAAGTGGGGAGCAAGCCCACAGAGCCCTTGGTTCTGGTCTTTCCCAGTGTCCTCCGGTCTTTCCCGGACGTCCTATGGCCTATTCCTGGAAGTCAATGGTTTACCCATGCATCAGTAGAAAGAAACTCATGGAGAGCATGGCAGCAGAGAGTCCTCAGAAGAGAAGAAGCCCCTCAGAAGAGAGTCCTCAGAAGAGAAGCCCCCTCAGAAGAGTAGTCCACTCTCAGTCAACCAAGCAGCTGATCATGATCGAGCTCACAGTGACATATGAGAACAGAATGGAGGAAGCTCAAATCTACAAGACTGAAAAGTATGCTGATCTGGCAAACAGCCTGAGGAGAGAAGGCTATCAGGTCAAAAGTCTCACTGCAGAAATTGGAGCTAGGGGGGTTGTAGGAACGTCTGCATACAGCCTCATGAAACAGTTCTCTGAAAGCAATGGCCGAAGCAGCAGAGAGGTGTTCAAGCTGAATCTGGTCAAGGAGGAACAAAAGTGAACTTCATAAGGCTTAACTTTCCTACAAATATCAGGTGTCCCAGTGGTTAGTGCGCGAATCATTAAGTGGAAAATGAGTATGTCCAGAGGGTCATGGGTTCGAATCCCAGCCATGGCTCGTCCCAAGATTCGGAGTCATGAACGGGTGTGGCCCAACCCCCCCAAGAGAGTGTCAGGAGATAAGGGCCGAAACACTTGCTTGAAGGGGGCTTCTCTTCTGAGGACTCTCTGATGCCACGCTCTCCACGAGTTTCTTTCTACTGTCGGACAGTAAAAAAGAAATCTAGCCCGCTTTGTTGAAATGGGGTCTTGGTCTTCTCCAGGTATATCGCCTCTTGTCTTGGTTCAACTCTCTCTCCATATCAAGCAGCTCTAACCTTGACATAATTTCCGTAACTTCATCCTATGCGCGAGCGTTGTTGATATCTTTATAATTGTGATAATATTTACTAGGATTAAGTACCAAATTCTAATCCCCTGCCATTATTTATTTTGGAGACATTTAAATCTTCTATCTTTAATTTTGTATTTTCAAAGAAGGACGACTCATCATTATTTGGTCCATAGGCATTCGCTAATACTGTCTTTTTCGATTGTATTAATAGTTACTATTACACAATTACCATGCGCATCCTTGATAATTTTTTCAAAATTTTGAATTCAAGGTTATTATTGCATAGTATTGCAACGCCTCTTGATCAAGAGTTGTTGGAAGCAAATACACATTTGTAATCCCATTCAGTTCTTATCTGGCGCTCTAATTTACATGTAAAATGAGTATCTTGTACAAAAGAAATAGAGTGCTGTTTTTGTCTTAAAACATGGAACACGCCCTTTCTTTTTGAGTATCCTCCAAGACCTTGGCAATTTAAAGATGATATTGTTATTTAATCCGTTGTGCTTTGACTGTCCTTACTTTTCTACATTTCATCTCTACAATAATTAGGATGTGCTTTTCTTTTCAGTCGTGCCACACATACATCTAACCAATAAACAATGAGGGAAAACAGCAATAGCATGCACAAATACAATTCAGTTGTGCCACTTGCATCTCACCCATGAACCATGAAAACCGAAAACGAATATGAACAAACACATATACGTAAACAAATGCATGTTGCAATAGATCTACGATACTATGAAACTACGAATTTAATTCCAGTTTAAGTCAAAAATTGCTTGACCAGCGCAGGCAGGCAAGCATAGAAGAAGAAGAAGAAGAAGAAGAAGAAGAAGAAGAAAGGAGAAAAGCGTTTTACTTAACATGTATAGGCTATAGAGTATCATAAAGAAGAAACAAACTGACTTGAAAAAAAAAATATAGGGTTCGTTTTCTCGTCTTTAGGGGCAACTCAATGACAATCAATTTCGATGACAAAGTCTGCATAAAGGTAATGTCAGCCTGTACGCTCGCGAGTGCTTACATCTGTACTGTACGAGTGCGCGTGTGTGCATGTGTGTGCGTGCGCGCGCGCGTGTGAGCGTGTGTGTGCATGGGCCTGTGGATGTGTGGAAGAGCGCTCACGCGGGCTCGCGTTTACATGGAATCCAATGTAATGTAGATACAGCTCAGCTGATACGCCTTAAAAATGTTCGACACATCTCGTATTTTGTCACGTATGGAATGTGATGCGAGGGGTTGGTTAGGGGTGGAGAGGATCATGCACCGCTCGTTTTTGAATTAAAAATTTTTTTTTAATGAAGAATACTGAAAGGAAACTGATGCAGACTTGACCGATTGATCGGCGAGTGAAGAGGAGTGGATTAAGTGGGGGGGGGGTGGGGGGGGGGGGGGGGGGGGGGGATGTGAGAGACACGCAAGAAGGGGGCTGGGGAAACCTGAAAAGAAGCATAGAGAGAGAAAAGCATACTGGGATTAAAAAAAAAAAAAAAAAAAAAAAAAAAAACAACAAAACTCATGTTTCCAAAGGATTCAAGGGTTATGAAAATTAAACGTCACATTCATGTCCAATGTACACGCATAAATAATCTCCATCATTATCACCTCTTATGTTCACTCCACATAGTTTATAGACGTGACTCATTAAAATATACATTCGTCTCCTGCGACAACAGAATAAGACAAACAGAAATTTCAGAAGTCACTACGACCCATAATAGGTTTAAAGATGACAATTAGAAGTACAAACAAAATCACTTCCATTAGCGTA
>JADBJO010006868.1:92500-124330 GCA_016801955.1 Conus betulinus
ATCCATCCAAAGAAGCTCTATCACGATATCCAGATCCCTCCTCCTGTCACTACTCTATCATCGTCAACCGTCGACTGGTGCTGCTTATACAGCTATGAACCTCACACCTCCCTATTATTTGTTGGCATCGTACATCCTCAAACGCTGCTGGCGGCCCCACTACTCAACATTATCTATCCGCATAATCTATTCACAAATATCACACTACAACATTGTCATTAGGTATCATAGCAAAAACAACTATATCTAACAACAACATTGTCATCATCACCTTTCATCGATACATTTCATCCACATCTTCCATTAGATTATATTTGTCGGCATCATCCATCGGCATCAGCAATCACACACACACACACACACACACACACACACACACACACACACACACACACACACACACACACACACACACACGCGCGCGCGCGCGCGCGCGCGCGCGCGCTATCTGTCTCGGGCTATGTCTCTGTATCTCTGTCTGACTGGGCTCTCTCTATATCTCTGTCTGACTCTCTCTCTCTATGTTTGTCTGTTCTCAGTCTGTCTGTCTCTCTTTTTCTCCTTCTCTCTCTCTCTTCTTCCTCCTCCTCCTTTCCTCTCTCTCTCTCTCTCTCTCTCTCTCTCTCTCTCTCTCTCTCTCTCTCTCCCCCCCCCCTCTCTCTCTCTCTCTGTGTCTTTTCCTCCACCATAATGTAATCGACGTTTTCTCTAAGCTAGTCGCCTTTGAGGATGTGGACGACTGACCATGTCTGAATCCTGTTGGATATATTTTAAAAAAATCTGTGTGATGTTGGGATGAGACACAGTGAACCTCCTTGACAGCTGAGGAGCTCGCTATTTGAACTGATCCTCTTTGCTAGGGAGGCACACACTGTTTGCAAGTCGTTAGCTGTACAATGGCCTCTCTAGCTCAAATTCTTGGTACCTACTGTACAGTCTGTTTGTCCGTCTTCCAAAGCTCCCCCTGTGTTACTGATGTCTGGATGGCATCTCAGTGACTGCAGTGATTGTGGCAACAGGGCCAGGAGGCGTATCTTCCTAAGTCGGTGGCCTTTCTGTAAGTCACGCCAGAGGAGGTGCGAGGGATGGGGCGGTGGTGGCTTAGTGAAGCCACTGTTTGTGTTTGTCTGTCTGTGTTTTGTCTGAGTGTCTGTTTTGATATTTGTATTCTGGACCATCCCTCTCTCTCTCTGTCTGTCTGTCTGTCTCTCTCCCTCCCTCTCCCTCCCTCCAATTTATGGCTGTGTACATTAGATGCAACAAACTATTTTGACCTTTACTCAAAATAAAACTCTAGTAGGCTAAGGTCTCGTTCAGCCTATGGCTAGTTAATGATCCTCTGTCTTCGTCTTTCTGTCTGTCTGTCTGTCTGTCTGTCTGTCTGTCTGTCTGTATTCTGTTCTCTCTCTCTCTCCTCTCTCTCTCTCTCTCTCTCGCTCTCCCCTCTCTCTCTCTGTCTCCATCTCACCCTCCCTCTCTGTCTGTCTCTGTGGGGAAGGGGGCCGGACTCCAGTCTGCCTGTCTCAGTCTGTCTGTCTGTCTGTGTCTGCCTGTCTGCCTGTCTGTCTGCCTGTCTGTCTGTCTGTCTGTCTGTCTCTCTCTCTCTGTCTCTCTCTCTCTCTCTCTCTCTCTCTCTCTGGCGCACACGCGCGCTCGCCCTCTCTCTCCACCTCCCCCACTGTGAGAGTGGGTATGGCTCTGTGTAGGTTTGAAACATTTTTTTCCCCTATGTTTGTTGTATGAGGATCACTGACCATGTTTGTGTTTCAGTCTATGTGATGTCAGGATGAGACTTAATGAAACTTGATGAAAGTAGAGGAGGCTCGCAGTTTGAAGAATACTCTTCACTGGTAGAGTATGTCGTTTGCAACTCATTAGAAATACAATACCCTTACCAGCTATCTGGTATCGAGTAGGTTCTATTTTGTGGATCTTTCCATGTTATTGATGGCTGCCTGATACTTCATTGCCTGCAGTGATTGTGGCGACAGGGAAGCAATTATATCTTTCAGAGGCGTTGACCATTCTGTCACTCAGGCAGGTGTGTGTCTGTGTTTGTCCAGGTACCTCTATGTATATGGACCTCTGTCTCTTTCTCCATCAGTCTCTATCCCTTGTGTCATTTTCTGTTGTTGTCATCTCTCTCTCTCTCTCTCTCTCTCTCTCTCTCTCTCTCTCTCTCTCTCTCTCTCATTACAGATAAGTGGCACAGAATAAATTACAGCATGATTCAGGTCGATTAACTTTAGGTTTGATGTGAACAAAAGATGGTCTGAATGTGGAACACCCCCAGAATCACCTTCTCTTGCATGTAGACCCATCACTGAAGAGGAAGAACACTTTCTGTCTCAATGTACTACATATGATATATTGCAAGCAAACTGTTCATTTTTTCCTGCCAGACATAGCTAAAAGACAAGATGTTGCAGTCGTGTTAACATCAGATGACGAACTTGTAATTAAATCATTTGCGAAATTCATTGCTGAAGCAATGAAAATTAGACAGATGAAGGATAGTTAATATTAAGATAATGCATTATGAGAAATATATGAATGAAGAGTATCATTCATCAATGTGGAGGAGAGCAGTAGGACGCGGCATCATCATTTGAGTGAGTGGATGGTCGAGTCAGTCTTACAATTTCTGACTGATTGCTGGTGTTTTCCTTTCTAACGTTGTTGTATTACTCCCTGTGTGCGAGGATATCCGGAGTCGTTAAGATTTTAGGTGTTTTTGTTAACGTTTGTTTTAAGACACACTGGAATAAGTAGGTGCTCTCTGTTTGCAACGAAAGGAAGAGGTATATGTTAACCCCTATCTCCTAGTCAAAGTCCTCTTTGGTAATGACAATAAAATATCAAATCATCTCTCTCTCTCACTCTCTCATTCTCTCTCTCTCTCTCTCTCTCTCTCTCTCTCTCTCTCTCTCTCTCTCTCTCTCTCTCTCTCTCTCTCTCTCTCTCCTGTCCATGTGTGTGTGCAGCAAATTCTTGTGACTCCGCACACTAAAACAAAGCTTGCGGCTTGTTAATCATCCTCTTCTTCCTTTCTTTCCCTTCCTCTCTGCGTCCCTCTGTCCGTCTGTCTGTCCATCAATCTATCTGTATGTCTGTCTGCCTGTCAGTCTGTGTCTCTCTCTCTGTCTCTCTGTATCTCTCTGTCGCTGTCTCTCTTACTCTGTCTCTGTCTGTCTCATTTTTGTCAGCCTGCATTTGTTTATCTGCATGCCATTCCGTCTGTCTGTCTGTCTGTCTGTCTGTCTGTCTGTTAGTCAGTCACTCACTCACTCTGTCTGTCTGCTGTCTCTCTGTCTATTTATCTGGCCCTGTCTGTCCGTCTTCCTCTCTCTGTCTCTCTCTGTTTTTTTCTCTCTCTCCCCTTCATTTCTGTTTCTCTGTCTCTGTCTGTCTGTCTGTCTGTCTGTCCGTCTCTCTCTCTCTCTCTGTCTCTCTCTCTCTCTCTGTCTCTCTCACTCCCTTTCATTTCTATTTCTCTGTCTGTCTACTTGCCTGTCTGTCTGTCTCTCTTTGTCTCTCTCTCTGTCACTCACTCTCACTCAAAAGAGAGATCATGAACTGCGTTTCAGTCGAGCAGTCAAGCATTGCATCGCTCTGTAGTTTACTTTTTGTTTTTTGGCAGACATCAGCACAGTTCTTTCCTCAGCCCTTTCCAGTATCCCTATCAGATACCATGCCATCAGCACCACTCGGTTTTAGAGCGAGTTGGGATATGTTCGTTCACATTTACATCGCTTTTGTGTCCAAACGAGCGATGAAGAAGACGGTCTTACGGATTGCCATGTTGACACCGCGTGCGAGGTTGGACGGTGTAGCCCTTGGCCTGGCTCGGCAGCTCAGAACGCAGGGGCAGCGTCGACAAGGCTGGAGCTTTGCCGGCGGAGAGCGGACGGACGACGCCTTCCTCTTCTCAACAACCCACCAATGCAGACATCATGGGTATGCTCCATGATCCAGAACATGAGTTCGAGAATGGACACTGGCTTTGCGGAGGTGAAAGAAGATCTGCACGTCCTACAGGAGGAGTACGGGCCATGCAAGAGGAGCTTAGGGCACTACGAGGTGAAGTCACGGGTCTGCGTCAGCAGAACGACGACTTACAGAGGAGGAATGAGGACCTGGCGAGGAGGTTGGACGTTTTGGAGAGGAAGACGGATGACCTTGAGGGACTGTCCAAACGCAACAGCCTCATCTCTCTACGGCCGCCACGGAAGAACGAGACTCCGGCGGACTGCGAAGATATGGTGAAGGATCTGATCAAAAAGAAATTAGGACTTACATTTTGATAGAGTTCACCGGATCAGCTCCAAGCCTGACTCGCCGGTTATTGCCCGATGTGTCTTCTATAAACAGAAGACATCTGTGCTAAAAGTTGAGGGCAAACTACGAGGGACAAAGTTATCCATTAAGGAGGACTCTGCTTCAGTAAGAAAGATTAAGAGACGCTTAACACCAAATCTAAAGAAAGCAAGAGGAGAGGGCAAGACAGCCTCAATGATCTTTTGACCACCTTCTGGTTGATGGGAAGAAGTTCACTGTGGACCGCGCTGACAAGCTGGTTGAAATGAGATAGAGTGACGGCCGGCCCACAATTCATCTGGGTAATTTTAGCGTGTTTGTAAATGGAACAAACTTTGGGACGACACCAGTTTTGTTGCCACAGCGCGGTGTACTTGACACGCTGTCAGCACGTGCTCTTCATGAGACAGGTAACAACGCCGTGTGTTCTGGCCTTCATTTAGCCGTTGCCCAGGTGGAAATGTTACTGATTCTGTGTTACAACTTGTTTTCCGAGGATGTGTGTACTGTGTCACCTGATCGTGTTGATAGGAATGTGTCAAATTCTCCTCTTCTAGTAAATAAATCAAACGACTTCTTTTTTCTTCACTGGAATGTAAATGGTTTATTCTGTCAACTATCTGACAACGATTTCATTTCATTTGTTAGTTCTTTTTGATTTTATATATCTGACTGAAACAATTACGGAAGATTTCCAATCATTTGTTTTATTGGCATGAAAAAATGTGTAAATCAGTCGTAAAACTTACGACTCGTGGAAGGCGATCTGGGGGCTTACTATGTCTGATTTGAAAAGAATTTTGCTCACTCATAAATCCTCTGGTGATTCGTCAGACTTTTTTTTTGCGCTTTTGTTATTGGTAAATCTGTTTTTGGGTACAATTAAAACTGTCTTGTGTGTGTGTGTTCATATGTACCGCCAGAAGGTTCGCAATATTACTATTTTACTGATCTTCACAATGGCATGGCTTTACTTGAGGACTCTATATGTGACTGCTTGTTTTCTATTGGTGATGCTTATATAATGTTAAGTGGTGATATGAATGGTCGTACTTCCAATATTTTTCAAGTATTAGAAGAAACTTTTTTTTTTTTTTTCAAATTCTTTCGAAAACCAACGTCTGGGTGATCCATTACACGTGTGCAGAAATTCAGAAGATAACGTGTTAAATAGTTATGGTAAGATGTTGCTAAATATGTGCATTGCTTTTGATTTGTGCATTTTCAGTGTTTGTGTGTCAGGGCGACCTCAAGATTGGTGCACATATATCTCTGAGTGTTGCAGCAGTGTGAATGATTATTTTATAATGTCGTGTGATATGTTTGCAACAATTCTCAGTGATAGTTATGTGTGGGCGAACATGTTGATTCTGACCAGATGTCTTTGGTGTTACGTATCAATTTACACAGCTTAAACCTGGATAATATGAGAGAACATTATGTTATCAGTTTGGTTGAAAAGTATGTTTGGAATGATACTTATGTTGACTTGTTTTATAATGCAATGTATTCGCGAAATTTCAGCAAAGGATACAGATGGCAATTTGTCTCATTGAGGTTAATGTTGACGAAGCTTTACTTGTTTTTAACAGCTGTGTAAAAGTCGCTGCAAAATGTATCTTCTTCGATTAAGGTAAATGAAAAGAAACTGGCGAAGACTGGTACGATAAAGAATGCCCTTTAAAGTAAAATAAACCACGCAAATTGTTAATTAAATACTGTTGAACTTTATTTGTGCCTGATCACGTTCAGTACTGTAATGCTAGACGTGATTATGAAGATCTTTTTGAAGAAAAAAAGAGATAGTGTTTAGCAGAATTATGCTAGAAAAATTAGCCCCCCCCCCCACCCCCCCACCCATTAAGAGCCCAAAAGAAGTTTTGGGAGAAAATGCGCAAAATTCAGAAAAGAAAAATCATCCACAAAACTATATCAGTCAAGAAAATTCGTTTCATCATTTTAAGAAATTGATTGAAAGAAATGATAACATTGACAACGATGTAGGGCAAGAGGATGGGAGTGATAACTATGATGGTAATTATAGTAATTTATATTTGCCCGATCTTGAAAGAAGAGATCATTTTGGTTTAAAGTCGTAAAGCTGCAGATCCAGATGGGATCATTGTTGAAACGATTAAAACAATTGCATGCAAATCCGATCTGGTGATGAACGTTTCACAAAAATTCATTAATACTGTATTTGATTAACGGTGTGTCTCCTAAAAGTTAGGCCGAATCTGTCGTTCTCCCATTATATAAAAAAAGGTGACGATAACAATCCAGACAACTACAGAGGGATCTCGCTGTGCAACATCAGCAGTAATTATATCATTTATAGAAGACATCAAGAATGGGTCGAAGAGAATAATATTACAGGCGAATTTCAAGCTGGATTTAAACAAAACTATTCGACTATAGATCACATACTTACTTTGACAGCATTTGTTTAAAAACAATTTTGTCTAAATCGAAAATTATGTGTAGCTTTTATTGATTTTGAAAACGCATTTGACTCTGTTAACAGAAGTGTGTGTGGATTTGTTTCAAATTTTAGTTAAGCATGGAATCTGAGGTAAATTACATAAATGTATCTTGAGCATGTATAACTCCGTGAAAGCGAGAGTGAGATGCGGGTCATCTCTAACAGACTACAGAAACTGTACATAGGAGTTAAACAAGGGGGTGTCTGTGGTCCCATTTCTCTTTTCTATGTTTATTAATGAATTTAAATTTAGAAGTAATACATAACGATAAGCACGGAGCTCAGTTTGTAAACGATGCATCGGTTATTTTCATCCTCCTCTTAGATGACGACGTTATGGTAATGTCTGAAACGGAAGTTGGTCTCCCAAATCAATTAAACAGTAAAAAGTAATATCATAGTGTGAAGGGAAGGTGGACATCTCGCTGTACGAGAAAAATTGATGTACATTGGAATGACTATGCCAGTGGTGAATGTTTATAAGTACTTGGGCATATTTTTTCAACACGTTTAAGTTTCGGTTTTGCTTGCAAAGACCTTGTAAGTAGAACTAAACGTTGTTTATTTTGTATTCTAAAGAAACTGCGTATGTTTAATAATGAGTCTCTTACACTGTTTTTAAAGTTGTTCGATTCTCAAATTCAACCGAATATACAATATGGAGCTGAGTTATGGGGTCTCGATACTGCTTCTACACAAATTGAAAAGGTACATTTAAATGCATTGAAAAAAGTTTCTCGGTGTTTCAATACCAACGCCAGTTTATGGAGAGACCAATAGGTATGCAACTTGTTTACTTTCTGTAGTAAGGTGCATTCGTTACTGGCTAAAAAATAACCCGTATGGCACCTAATAGACTACCACATAGAGCGTATAAAATGTTAGCAATAGTTTGCCATACCTTTCTAATGTCTTGTCTTCAGAACAACTGTTAACAAAGGCTCTATCATGTAAACTGAAAGGACATCCTTTTGGTGGAAATTCTTGACAAATTCTGACAATTAGAAATTCTGCTGTTGAAATGTCCAGCCAGGAGTATATACATATCAGTCCTACCAAGCAAAACAGCAGAAAGGCAGTTTTCCAAATTACTAATGCCCCTTATCAATATCAGAGAAAGCACAATGAGGTGAGTTTTCGGAGGTACATACGCGCATATGTATAGAACATTCTTAGAAAAAACCAAAAACGTCTGTAGAAATGAACATAATGATACTATTTAAATCAGTTGGTAGTTCATGAACGAAGGGTACAAATTCCATTTTGATAAGACACATGACCCCATCAGATCGTCTTCCATGCTTCTTGAATTTAATAGCATGTTCACAGAAACTTTATAATTGCTGAATAAATTTACGCTGTGTACGAAACAAGTGTTTTATCAGATAATTTGAAATCAAGCCATTGACAATCGAATACAAAAATGAGACATGTTTCTTTTTTTTTTTTTTTTTTCTTTTTTTTTTTTTGCTGTCCAACCTCTACGCCACCTCAGAGGCAGTGCACTCACGTCGCTCATTCCGACACCCCGTCCACAGCCACAGCCCGGCAAGTCCTGCCGCAGCCTCGGCACCGGCAATCCACATGGAGCAGTCGATGTCAAGTCGTTAAGAGGCAACCCACCGGAGAGACACTGTACTGCTGCCGAGTCACTTCGATGGGTGTTCAGTGGCGCCTGTTCTGATCTAACACACGCAGGACACCACCTACTAAGCCCCCTACTGACGACAATAATTGCTTAGTCGCGGAGCCGACGTGAGTGAGCTCCCTGGAGGGCGCCACCATGTCCGTCCAACGACAGCCCCCATGGACTTGCCGATACCGGTGACCCCGGCGGAACCAAACCAAGGCCACAGACGTGGAGGGATATCGAAACTGAGGTCACTATGAGAGCAGGGCATGAAGGGCCACAGAATTTGAGATTTTTTTTTTAATGCTGATCGATGAGAATGAGGATGATTAAGATGATGCTACGGATTTCCATTTCGGTCTGAGACTACATGACAGGGCTGTACTCTACGCTTCCTTTCATAATATATCCCGGCGTCAACCAGGCCCGAGAGATACAGGCACCTGCAGTGTTGGTCAGGAAATTTGAGCAACATTCTCAGAAACGCATCCATTAAGTGGATGAAACTCGACTGTGTGGTTCCAGTCTTCCCAACTGAGTCCGCAGCAAATTCAACTCTGGGTAGGAGCCGGTGGGTGCAGAAAAACCCACATGACTCTAATGGGATTCGAACCCACGACCTCCCAGCCGGGAGTCCCCGACGCTAACCACTTCGCTACGGCGGGTGGTAATGAGACATGCTTTCTGTTCGTATCAGTTAAATTCATTTCACAGTGGTTTTCTGTAAAATCACATTGATTATTCAAAATTACTGTTTCCTTCCCATCATCAGATACTATATCAACTTGGTAGAAACCAATCTTCGAGCAGTACGCCTATTAACTGTCACAAGTCTTTGACTAAAAGGCGACATCTTGGAACATTGAGAATGGGGAGACACTATACGCTTAATAAACGAAAACATGCAAGCACGCAAGTAAGCATTCAAATAACTCACCTCACAGTGCTACTTTGAATGCAAACAATGAGTATTACTTTCCGTTCCCTCCTCCCAACACCTTATGCCTGTTCTCCTTTCACTGCCTTTCTACACACTCTGTTATTACAAGAGCAAGAATGATAGATTGATAGAGAGCGAAGGGGACATTGAAAGAGAGGACTGAAGAACAGAAACAAAGAAAGGAAGAATGTCAGAACGAGACTTGCACAGAAAGAGAAAGTAGGACACTGACGAGGACATCGGCATAGGAGGAAACAAGAAACAGAGAAAGAAACAAAAGTTGAAGATCATGAATGAAGCAGATTAAGAACACATTGTCATCTAAACACCTGTTCTATACCCTGTTTTCTTATTCTTCCTCCACCCCACCCTTATCCCGCACGTGTTATCCCTGGATTAAGACTGGAAAACACAAACAGCTGGAAGGAAGAGCGCCGATGTCATTTTAGTTCTCCCTTTGTCGGTGTCAAAAGTAACGATGTCACAGAAAGCTTATGCTTGCATCAACACAAACTGGGCTCTCTTTAGATATCCTTTTAAGATAATTGTGTATAACACACACACACACACACACACACCACACACACACACACACACACACACACACACACACACACACACACACGCACACACAAATCCGCGCGCACATTCCTTGTACATTTCCCCCCCCCCCCCACACACACACACACACATTAAGCATAACACAGACAGATACTCAGACACACAGAGACGCACATACATATGCACACGCACACAGTTATGACTACACACACGCATGCAAACAGATGATTCGAAAAACACACACACACACACACACACACACACACACACACACACACACGCACGCACGCACGCACGCACGCACGCACGCGCACACACGCCACACACACACACACACACACACACACACACACACGCACGCACGCACACACACTGACAGTCCTATCAGGGAGTTATCCTTGTAGTATCACATCATTCTGGTCAGGCCGTTGCCGAGCTCGATCGATCTTACTGCGAGCAGAAGACAGCTTGTGGCATTAAAGAATTCAGACTTTAGAGTATGTCCTTGTCTTCCCCCCCCCCCCCCCTCTGTCTTGGGGAAAACCGGACAATGCGCTCAGTTTGCAAACAAGCAATGAGAATGGTATTCTCTATGCCTCTCAGTCTGTCGCTTTGTATGGGCATCATCTTTTGTCACACTTTGGTGTGTCTGAATATCTGTCTTCGTATTTGTCTAAACACCATCCTCCCTTGTCATCCCCTCCAACTATTTCTCTCTAATTCTCATGCAGTCTTCCCATGTCTGTTCCTGTTGGTCTGTCTGTATGTCAGTCAGTCTGTCCCTCTGTCTATGTGTGTGTGTGTGTGTGTGTGTGTGTGTGTGTGTGTGTGTGTGTGTGTGTGCGCGTGTGTGCGTCTGTGACCTCTCCTACATTTTTACAACAAAAGTGAAACAACATCAAAGACAAAAAATGCGAAGTGGACCACTCTCAACACAAAATTCCTAGCAATTACAAAATGGCTGCCTGCCCGTTTACAGCTAGTTTTATTTAAAGACCTAATCAGTTCTTGACAGAAATCCGCCAGGAATGTGTAACTTGGAAAAGAAGTACGCAGTTGCCGCATCGATGTGTGTGTGTGTGTGTGTGTGTGTGTGTGTGTGTGTGTGTGCGTGCGTGTGCGTGTGTGTGTGTGTGTGTGTGTGTGTGTGTGTGTGTGTGTGTGTGGTGTGTGTGTGTGTGCGTGTCTGTGTGCGTATGTGTGTGAGTGTGTGTGCACGTGTGTGTGTGTGTGTGTGTGTGTGTGTGTGTGTGTGTGTGTGTGTGTGTGTGTGTGTCTGTGTGTGTGTCTGTGTGTGTCTGTGTGTGTCTGTCTCTTCTGTCTCTTAGTCTCTGTCTGTACTTTTGTCTGTATGCCTATCTGCCTCTCTGTTTATCTGTCTGTCTGTTCTGTCTGTCTGTTTTCTCTCTCTTTCTCCCTCCTTTTCTGTCTCTCTCTGCTATCCCGTAGCTTCCCTTGTCTGGCTTCCGACAAGACGCGGTTTTCTTCAGTGAGTGAAAACACATTACTGTGTTTTAAAACAAGTCTACTAACTATGCCGGTGGAAGGTCCCCCCACGGTCCAGGGCAATTCTCTCCAGCTGGTTCCAGGTTTTCCCCAACGCTGTCATATCTGCATGCAGGTCTCGGCGCCAGGAGTTCCTGGGCGGCCTCTCTTCCTTTTTCCCTGCGGGTTCCAGGACAATGCCTGCTGGTGGTGTTGTCGGCAGGCTTTCTTAGGGTGTGGCCTATCCACCTCCATCTCCTTTGGAGAATGTCTGCATCGGCTGGCTTCTGATTTGTCTGTTGCCACAGGTCCTCTTGTTGCTGATCCTGTCTGGCCAGTGGATCCTCAGTATGCGTCTCAGACAGGAATTGATGAAAGTCTGGATCTTGTTGGTGATGGTAACTGTGGTTCGCCATGTCTCAGCTCCATAAAGAAGTACTGATTTGACGTTGCTATTGAATATCCTTATCTTGGTTTTCTTGGAGATGACATTTGATTTCCAGATATTCTTCAGCTGGAGAAAGGCTGCTCTCGCTTTTCCGATTCTGGTTCTGACATCAGCATCTGTACCACCTTGTATGTCGACGACGCTACCAAGGTAAGTGAAGTTGTCCACCTCCTCCAGCGCGTTGCCTTCTAGCATGATGGGGTCTTGGTTTGTGGCATTGGCTTTCATGACTTTACTCTTTCCTTTGTGGATGTTCAGTCCAATGCTGGATGACGTTTCTGCCACTGTTGCGGTCTTGTTTTGCATCTGTGGCTGGGTGTGTGAAAGAAGGGCCAAATCATCGGCAAAGTCTAGGTCGTCCAGCTGCTTCCACAGAGTCCACTGGATGCCATTGCGCTTGCCTGCAGTTGACGTCTTCATAATCCAGTCTATAGCGAGAAGGAACAGGAATGGTGAGAGAAGGCACCCTTGCCTCACCCCTGTTTTCACTTCAAAAGCATCTGTAGGTTGACCTCCATGTACAACTCTGTAGGTCATCCCCTCATAAGAATTTCGGATGATGTTGATGAACTTCTGTGGTACGCCATAATGTTGCAGCAGCTTCCAAATAGATGCTCTGTCGACACTGTCGAAAGCCTTCTCGTAATCGATGAAAGTGGTATACAGTGGTGAATTCCACTCCGACGACTGCTCCAGGATGATGCGGAGTGTGGCAATCTGGTCGGTGCAGGATCTGTCCTTGCGGAAGCCCGCTTGCTGATCTCTGAGATGTGCGTCTACCTGGTTCTTCATCCTTTCCAATAGGATTCTGTTGAATACCTTTTCTGGGACTGACAGCAATGTGATGCCTCTGTAGTTGGTGCATGAGCTGAGGTCACCTTTCTTCGGCAGTTGATCAGGTAACCTTCTTTCCATTCTGTTGGGGACTGTTCTTCCTCCCAAATCCTTGCAAAAAAGAGGGTGTAATATCTCTACTGTGGTTTCTGTATCCATCTTCAAAACCTCTGCAGGTATACTGTCTGGGCCTGCAGCTTTCCGTTCCTTAGCTTCTTTATCGCCTCTTTGATCTCTTCTCTGGTAGGTGCGCCGCAGTTGATGGGAAGATCATTCTCAGCTGGCTGGATGTTAGGTGGATATTCTGGCACTGGCCTGTTTAGTAGTTCTTCAAAGTGCTCTTTCCATCTCTGTTTCTGTCCATCCTCACCTTGTATTGCCTTTCCCTCCTTGTCTTTCACGGGCCTCTCTGACTTGCTGAACTTCCCTGACAACATCTTCGTGGTGTCATACAAGTTCTTCATGTTGCCAAGTCTCGCTGCCTCTTCTGCCTCCACTGCCAGATTCTCAATGTACTTCCTCCTCACACTTTTCTTTACTTCTTCGTTAACTCCTGTATACTGTGGTTGAGCTCTGGTTTTCCCTGTTCTTGTCCGGCTGTTGTTGACTGCGCGCCTTCTCTGCTTTCTCTCTTCTATTTTCTTTAAAGATTCTGCCGAGATCAACTCCTTTTGATTTTGTTTTTTATGGCCTAGTACAACTTTACAGGTTGTAACCCAGGCCTCTTTCATTGCTCCCCATCTCTCATCAATTGCCACTTCTTCCTCAAGCAGCTCTTGCAGGATCTGATAGCGGTTTGAGAGTTCAGTTTTGAATTCCTCTTTCTTTGTTGGGTCTTTTAGAAGGACTGTGTTGAATCTCTGACGATGGGTGATTTCCCCCGTCCAGTTTTTTCTTCAGTTTCAGTTTAAAGCGCCCTGTGAGCAGATGGTGATCTGAAGCGACATCTGCTCCTCTACGGACGCGGACATCCAAGAGTGATCTTCTAAACTTCTTGTAGATGCATATGTGGTCAATTTGATTTTCAGTTGTGTGATCGGGGAAACCCAGGTGGCTTTGTGGATTCTCTTGTGCGGGAAGATGCTTCCTCCTATGACGAGCTCACTTGTGGCGCACAGGTCTGCAAACCTCTCGCCATTGTCGTTCATGTCACCCAGCCCATGCCGCCCCATGATCTCCTCATAGCCTGTGTTGTCGCTGCCAATCTTGGCGTTGAAGTCTCCCATGGCAACAGTGATGTCTCTTCAGGGAAACTCTGGAGAACTGTTTGGAGTCTATTGTAGAAGTCATCCTTGTCATCCTCCTCACTGTCATTCGTCGGAGCGTAACATTGTACAATGTTTAGGTTGAGGCGGCGTTTTTTAGTTCTGAAGGACGCTGTGATGATCCGGGGACCATGAGCCTGCCATCCAGTCAGCGCTCTCTGTGCAGTCTTGGACAGCATCAGGGCGACTCCGTGGGTGTGCGGCGCATTGTCCTCCTCGTGGCCCGAAAACAGCAGCAGCTCTCCTGTGGTCAGTCTCCTCTGTCCTGCTCCTATCCATCTTGTTTCGCCGATGCCCAAGACGCTCAGTTTATTGTTCCTCATCTCTGTGGCCACTTGAGCAGTCTTGCCTGTTTCGAACATGGTCCGTACATTCCATGTCCCGATGGTGATGGTGGTCCTGGTACTAAGGATGGAAGTCGGCTGAGTAGCTTCCAGGTTCTGGCTTTCACTACTCCGCGTCATAGATCCTTCCGCTGAAGGTGCATCCTCTCCCAGGACCGCAATGTTATGTGATTTCCTTGTTGGCGTTTCTGTAGCTAGTTTGTTTTCACAGGGTAGGGAAGCTAACCCTACGCCCAACCCTCCCTCTTTCTCAGCGGGCTTGGGACCGTCCATGGCGAGGTTACATGACGTTATGTTCCTACAAAATTGAGGCAGAGGAAATAACACTGTCGTCGTCCTCAGGCTGACAACAAATACCCTGTCACGCTACCTCAACGTCCCTATGCAGTGTGTCGCTGAAAGTCTCCCTTCCAGGTGAACAGAGAGAAGCGAAGGGCAGAGGCATATAGCAGAAACAAAGAACAGACAAGTCAGAGTCGGTCCGGCTTATTTTTTACCAACTCCGCCAGGTTTGTTGTATGATGGAGATTACACTGCTTACACTGACGAACGTGTAGAAGACAGTCACAGTGAGCATCGTCTGCCTCCTTTTGTCTGATGTCTCTGTGTGGCACCCAAAACGCCGAACAATCAATTGACATGACATTACGTGACGCCGGTACGCAGTTAGTGACTATAATCAGTGAAGAAAACTGTGTGACAGAGACAAGTTTAATCCCAAGCGTTGGAATAGATAATGCCGAAGGATGCGAAACGGGAGTGAATGTAAGAAACTCAAACACTTGTAGTGCGGTCAATATAACTTTAGACCTAAAAACAATTGCTATAGTAGACGTCGTAGACCTTTGTCTCAAAAACAAACAGATGTGTACCCTCCGGTGTATAACTTTTGTATTAATCGTGCGATTCCTGTCAAAATTGACAGGAACGTGTCCAGCTAAATTACGTATAAATGTACAAAATGTAAAGTTTTTCTATACTAATTACAAAGGTCAAAATTTGACCTTTTTAATCCCATTGTGGCTGACCTTTCGCAGTTTAATTGCTCATATCTGCCTTATGAACAAGAGTTGAGCTGCATTGTTCTGAGACTGGGCGTTTTCCACATGGAATGAGTTTGATGGGATGCATCGGACACCTTATGCAAGGCAGTGGACTGCAAGAGGTCCTCCAGTTAGCATACGCTCCTAACGCTGTCATCCATATGCTGCAGGGAAAGGCTGATGCAAGAGCATTCCGAGGACTCAATGTGGCCGACTCTGCTCTGAATGCACTCATTACATCCAAAGTGTGTGAGGTCTCTCTACCTGGTCCCATCCTTGATCTTCATGATGACATACAGATTGAAGAGGTCAACCCAGATGATCTGCCACAAGATGTCCTTGACGTTATGGCATTCGAAGACGTGCACCATCAGCAGCTACACAGCTAGTGTCCCAAGAGCACAGCTTGAATCCGGATGGAGATCCTGCGCTTGCAGCTGATAAGTTTGATCAGCGACTGACTGGCGACATAGCTGCAACTGATCTTTGCGACGATGAACACATTTCTTTGATCAACAAAGTATCCAGCAGAAAATGTCAGAACTAAAATGCTATCCTCCTACTGCTACTTTGTGGCTCCAGTTCATGTACTTAGCGGACATTTTGAGACGACTGATCAAAGCAGAAACCCACTGGAAATTGGAACTTGCACCTGTCCACAGTCCGTGGAATGATGTCTTTCATGGCAGCAGCAGGACACAACCTGTACACCAGATCACTACATCTGTATCTGCAGGACATGATACAGCTTAACCAGACTCATCCAGACGTCTATGCAAGCTTCCAAATAAGGCATCATGTTATACGCCTATCTGATGGGCTGTGGGGGGGCCTTTCTTCTGAGTTGTTGTTAGAACAAGTCCTCATGAGAAGTGTGAAGTCGACAGAAGGACTGACAAGGGGACGAGGAATGTCCGAGGCGCAGCGGACTGTACGGCTCCTGGGAATGCCTGCCTGTGCTGCTGTGAATGGTGCCATGCAAGGGTTTGCAGGGATCCAGTATGCCACAAGTAAGCAGCATGTGGACCTCATAGATGCACGGCAAGAAAAAGATAAAAAAAAAACATCAGGAAGTTGGTGGGCTTCCTCGAGAGTCGCCATCCGTTTGAAAAAGTCTGAAAGACTGGAAAAAAAATAGTCACAGGCGAAGTTGCTCATCCATCAGTCAATGCACACCAAGCACTAGAAGTGGGAAACAACATTCTACAGAAGATGTTGGGTCAGACAATCCAAGACTCTACTTTCAGGCGCTGTGACCAAGCCACCACTATGGTCAGCACCTCAAGCAACGACTTCAAAATTGGCGAAGATGTTGTCAGCGTTCACCCACAGCTGCTGTTTCAGCGCATTTGTCTCTACAGTTCCAGGTTTGGCTCAAGTAGGAGAGAAGGCCGATGTTTTCAAATATGAACTGAGTACATATCCAACTTCCTTGTCTGAATCACTACTTCTGCTTGAATCAAAGAAGTCTGATCTGGCAGATGAAGTTTGGAAGTCTGCCAGTGTCAACATGCCTTCGCTACAAGAGGGTGAAGACGTGCAGTTTGTCATTGATGGGGAGCTCTCTTGCATCTGATTCCCTGGTCAAGAGGAACCACATCTGCTTCCATTATCCAGTCATACATGAATTACATCACGAGAAAGTTCCAGGGGGTTGCTTTGATGGATACCCCTCTGGGCCATCAACAAAAGATCAGACTCACCTCCGAAGACTAAAAACGAAGGCCCGCATAGATGTGGAATTTGAACTGAGAATGACGCTGAACATCTGCACAGAGATTTTCCTGGCAAAGAAGAATAACAAGCAGCGCTTCATTCACTTGCTCAGTGATGCCCTGTCCAGAAAACTCTTGCACGACCGTCTGTGCTGATGGTGATGCCGACATGATGATCATTGCGATGACCTTGGAAAGTGCAAAACAGGAAACAACAATTGTGATCGCTGACCTTCTGGTGCTGTTGTGCAACCATGTCACTGAAGAAGACCACGACATCTTTTTGCAAACGGATTCATAAGAGTAGGATTGAGGTTCTGAAGAGTTGGCACATTCAACACACAAAGAGGGTTCTCAATAGTGACTTAGATGTGTGCCATCATCATCCAGTCATCCATACCATGTCAGGATGTGACACATCTCGGCCTTTTGGAATTGGCAAACGAGTCATCCTCAACAAGTTCAAGAAGTCTGCAGAGTTGAGAGAGGTAGCTGTTGTGCTCGCCGCAGACCCAGACGACATCACGCAGGAGAAAGTCATACAGGCTGGCGAGAGAATGCTTATCCTTTTGTATTATGGCACAGCCTACTCCCTGGACAAGTACGCTTCAAAATGTTTTGCACGAAGGTTGCAACTGTGTTCCTGAAAGTTCACTCTTTGCCACCAACATCTGCTGACGCAAAGTACCACAACCTTAAGGTCTACTACCAAGTCCAGGAATGGCTTGGAAACAGCAAGCTCAATGAGCTAGACTGGGGCTGGCAGAAAAATGACAACCGTCTTGTTCCTGTGACAAACTTCTTTCTGTCATCAGATGTGGTTGCAAAAGTGGCAGGAACCAAGCAGAAGAAATGAAAACATGGAACACCAACTGTGTTTTCGGCCTCAACTGAGAGTGTGGCGTACAGTGTCTCTGAAAACTTAAATCTATGTTATGCCCCGTGCATACCAAGTGTTTTACAACACTTCTAGAGCCCCGTAACTAATTGCCTTGACCCTTACAGATGTTTACCACCATGGATGTTGTCAGAAACGAGAAACTTCAACAACCAATATTCCTATTTGAAGTTCATGCAGGTTATCTTTAATAAAAAAAATCAAGTACTTTGACCTTTCGAAGAACTGTGACCTTGACCCTAAGAGTAGGTCAATAAATGTTCTATGTATCAAAAGGACTTGTTACCTCGTTACTTCACGCCAGGTTTTAAGCTTTCATTTATTATAGTTTTTGAGAAAATCCCAACGGTAAGGTTTTCAAAGACTGATTGACGGACGAACAGGGATAGGCGCATCCACACTAATATAACTTTTTATGTTAAGGTAAACTTTGAGCAAAAGATGCTTCAAACATCATATTACCATCATTTGAAAACAAAAATTCTATAGCAATTTTTTTAGGTCAGAGGGTGCATTTCTGTAGATTGACCCCACTATTGTAGCACTGACAGTGTCCAGCATACAGCAGAGACTGACGATGAACAAGAAAATATAGAATCTTGTCAACAAAGCAACGTTTACTCACAAATCTGCAGAAAAGAGAAGAACATGAACAGCCTCTTCTGTGCTTGCGATGAGATCAAATAAATCACCCCCAACTTGAGCAGAGATATTCGCAATGGGAATCTTCAACAGGACCCATCCTGACTTTTGTGATGTGATGTTTCGATTATATGTGGAATTAGATGGATAGTCCTAGTGTCATGTTGTGATTAGTACCGCGATATGGAATCCATGTCTTGATGAACTTTTGTAAGGGTCAGTTTTTGTACTTTATTTCCAACAAATGTTTGTGTACACACCTCCCTCCTCTTCTCCCCGTCCATTCCTTCCGTTCCATCCCCCATTTTCTCCCCCCCCCCCTTTTCAACACCGCTTCCTTACCAATTTGTTTGTGCATGGGCCTGGAATGCCCAAACCACGTTAAATTATTCGTATTCGTATTCTCTCTGCTATCCTGGATTGCAGAACACTAGAATCTACTATATCTTTTTTTATCACCACACAAAAAGACATGCATGGACACGCGCATGAACACATACCACATTACGCACACACCACACTTACACACATACGCAAACGCACCCACATACACACTACATCATTCCATGAAGAAAATGTGCAGGTCCATGGCACTGGGTCAAGGGAGTGAAATCTCTCACAAAGGGCTTTAAGCTCTTCAGGCGAGCAGAATTTCGAGCTCGGTTGAGAAGTAGGTAATTGGTTGTCAGGTGACAGTAGTCAGGGAAGGTGGTGAGGACCCCCGAGTTCGAACATTTCCTCTGACTGTGAAGGGGAGACAAAACTATTCACTCGGACATTTGAGCATCAAGTAGGTGCTAGGGGCTCAGTCAGCTGAAGTTGTTTAGGAAGCCAGACCTAGCCCATTCATTTGATAAACAGGATTCCTGTGCTTGTCCAGCTGGTATTTCTGTAAGGCACACTGTGTTGATGCTGTTGTCAGGATCGTTAGAATGTGTGTGGACGACGTTGTCTTGGATTTCTATAGGATGATCACTGTGTGAAAGCTACAGCAGATGGAGAGTGTGTGTGGCTGACAGGGTAAGAACAGAAGTGGAATCAGAGGACCTAAACAAACTGAGTTGCAAATAAGAAAATCCGAAAACCGTGGTGAAATAGACACCAGTTGTGAGTCAGTGTGTTGCTAAGCCTGACGTTACACTTGGTTCACTAACGCAATACTCTCACGATTTTCTTCATCCTGGGTCAAAGAAGTGAGCCTGCCAGGATTGCATGAGCAAAAAATTAATCGCAGGAGGGGAAACTAAGAGAGTGATAGAGCCGTACTAGGGTGAGCGTCCACGTGGGAGGCAATTTAATTAAAATGAGGGGGGGGATTTTTCTAATTATTTCCTCAGATCTTTGAGTGTGAAGAGACTTGCGTGTGGGTTGTGTATAAATCAGAGGGTCGTTCAGATAAACGAAGAACAGGATTCAAGAAATAAGGTTCATTGCATCAGGAACACCACAATACGGTTTGGTTCTCATAGCTTTTAATAGGATACTATTCACTGACCATCTTGACGAAAATATGTCCGTTGCGTCTGGACTCAGTCATTTTTTAAAGATCATTTATTTGGGACTTGGTTCTTTCATTATTAGACTGCAAGAGGCTTTCTCTTCCCATGGTAAAGAGGTATAACCAAATACCATGGACAGTGCCGAGCACCCATGCAGGGCATCCATGCTAGCACACTTAAACTGAACAAACAAGGAAGTAGCCGAAAAAAGTCATGTTATCAGAAAGACAACAACAACATTAAGTAGAACTGGGTTTTTTTACCCCCATTTCCCTCTAAGGACCGCGTGATTGCACCACTCAAAGTGCCCTGTTTGTTTACGGCAGGGAGGTGGCTGCTATACACAATGCTTCTCCGTGACAAGACAATCGACCAAAGATCGATTACTGTATGAGTCGTAGGGTGGTCTTTCGAAATGTACACAGGAAGTGCAGTGTAACCGATTTTTTCTCTTTTCCCGATTCATTTCTTGCCTTTTGTTACGGATTCATTAACTCCGAGTTTTCCTCATAAGGCATTTCTTTAACCTGAAAGTGTCTGTTTGCGTTTATTTTCCGCTTCCCTTGTAGACACCTGCTAAACAAGTGTTCAGGTGTGCTAGGTATGATTATATTCAGGCATTTAGGGTAGGTTTCATGTTGCCTATCTAGGAAATTTAAATTGGAGCGTTTATATACTGAAAAAGTTAGTTTCAGTCATATACGTTGCTTTTTCATCTCACCTTTCATTCATTCTCATTGTATGGGCTCGTCCTCCAATGTTCTTACTTGTCACCTTATTCATATTGATGAATTCCATGTTTCAGTTATCTTTTATTTTAATATTAAGTAAAGAACTATATCCACCTATTTCTAAATGCGGGCGGAGGGCCAAAGCAGCGAGAACACACACGTTCCGACACTTTTAGTTCACGTTGTTAGAGCCTAGTTCTCAGAAAAAAAAAACCAAAAGAAGTCCTATATCATGTCACGTGGACACCAGCCATTGGCAGCTGTGAGCTGGTTGGAGTCACAAGCGAGACCTGATCAAGAGAAATGCTCCTTATGAGACGCAGGGACTACGTTGTAACAATTTAGTCCATCCAGTGAATTTTTGTCGATGGTCTGTTGGCTCACAAAGTCAGTCGACAATGGGTATACAACATCAATCACGGCGTGTCTTTCAAGTCTATTTCAAAAACACGATGAGGTGTTGGTCAGCGATTAGTCGTCATGAACATGACCACCTTAACACCAGCATGAAAGAATAGCACAAAGCAAAGCCCAGTACTACCTGCTAGCTCTTGTGATGAATTGCCAACACACATCACAAATGTTGAGGACCACGTCAGAGAACAGACCAATTTTCCCGACTCAAATGAAATAAACAACGAAGCGACTGGAGCGATAAATACAGTGTAAGGTTGATTGGACTTTTATTTGACGTAGGACGTGTCTTCTATCTGCCCATTTTTAGCTATGCTCGCAGACTGCAGCTGGGCCAGCCAGTCAACGCGGAACACATCATGTATTGTTCAGAATTTATGGATGATAAGAAACATGGATGGTTTTGTGTCTTGTCCGATGCTCGAGGGGGGCACCTCTTTCTCTCTCTAGTGCTCACTCGTGTGTGTCTCGTCTGTTGGATCTGCATATGTCTTTATTGTTATTATTGAAACAGTGAAAGTTTATTTTCCTCATTTGTTTTTAAGACAGTCTGCATTCTGTCCGATAGCTTTATTACCCCGTAGTAAGACGCAAAATATAGTTCCTAGGATGTAGGGGGGGATAAGAAAATGTACCGATTTAAGCGTTCTTGGTGACCTGGGATCAGAACGGTATGAGGACCTCATGAAAGAGGGAAGGAAAAACTGAGGAACATCATGAAAAAGGGAATATGGATGAGGACATCATTAAAAAAGGGAAATGAATGAGGACATCATGATAAAAAAAGACAAGAAAGACGGTATGAAGGCACATAATGATGAAAGGAAAGACGGAGACGAGTCAATATGAAAAAAGAAAGACGCATCAGAAAATCGGAGAGAAAAGAAAGCTAATAAGGACATATCATTCTGCAAGAAGGAAAAGGGATGAGGACAACAGAGACAAGAAAAAGTAGATGAGAACATATATCAGGAAACAAAGGTTCGTATTGAAGAGCATTCATGGCAATGGCATATGGAAATAGAGGGGACGATTATGGGAAAGAAAAAATTGAGCAGATGATGTTATGAGAAAAGGAAAGTAAAGAACGATAAATTGTTGACATTACTTGTATCCTCGATGCATATAGAAGAAATACCACAAACACATGCAAGCAACCCGCACGCCCGTACGACCGACCACCCACCCCCCTCTACACAACAAGGACAAACGCGGACAGTAGACAATACACTCGCCAGGTACAAACACAAGAACACAAAACGACACACCACAACAAACACACCCAACACACAATACAACAACACCACACATCAGACCCAAAAAACACAAACACACAACACAAAACACAGCACACAACGCCCAACATGACGCACAGGCAACAGACACATTACACAAATTAACTCATAGCAAATAGACAGTGGACGGCCACACTACCGCGAGGCTGAGCACACTCACACACACACTAACACACCACGAACATCACAACCATCACACACTTACACGCAACACAACTGCAACGCATCGCACGACGAAGCCTAACGTCAAGAAACACGACCAGAGGTCAGACACACACACAAACCACACAACACACCACACACAACGACAAACATGACACACTCTCCTGTTCCTGTGTGATTTAGTAAGATTATTTAGCATTGTCGCACCTCAAAAACTTTCATTGAAAACAGTGGTGCCGACTTGTAGTAGGCTAATAGAGTTTTGCCAGGGCAATAAAAGAATGCAGTCTTAATACACTCTTCGCACCGCAGCCCTGGTCCATGTTTTTTTGATTGGTATTAGCAAGGTATTTGGCGGGAGAGAAAAAATGACAGAGTTACAAGTTCACAGGATTGCCACAGGCTTACGCCAAATCATTTGGGCGGCAAGTTGTCCCAGTAATGGATTGCTATGAGTGCGCTACTCTACGTCTGTCATTACCTATTGGTTGTACAGTAAAAGTCAGCTATAAATACGTGTATGCTCAATCCCTTCTTTTCTGCCAGTGAGATTTCTTACCTGTTCCTTTGTCTAGCGTTCTTAAGACATTAAGTTCTCGAGGTAAGGCCCTATCCTACTTGCTTCCTCTTCAGTGAGCCTATTCAGCACTACGCAAGGAATAGGGTACGCCCACTATACTGTAATATGGACAATGTTGTGCATATAACAGGGTTGCAACCTTTCAAACGGTTGCTTGAAATAAACTTAGATAAAGTAAAATAATAGGTATTTCTGTGTTTGCTTTCAGACGCGTTTTTTAATTGCAGAACGGCAGCCTTTTATGTAAGAAAACCTTTCTTAGCAAGCCTGCAAAGCTGGGAAGAGATCGCATAAATAGCGCGACTCAAAATGTCGCGATCACTTATCACCGTGGGTTATATTCACTAGGAGATTCTAGGTTCGAAACGTGTTTTTTCAATGGCATACAAACACAAAATTAGGCTTAGATCACATCATTTAGTTAATTAGCTGTTTTTTGCCCATGGACATTCAAAGTTGACTTTCGCCACCCTCTTACTGTGTCCTCGAGCTTCCAGCTGCTGTTAAGATCCGTACTATTATGATCAATCAAAACCTTTTCTTTTCACTATGCTTAGAACCTCAAAATTCAACATTGTCATATACGCAGTCTCAAGGCAGAGGGAAAGACGATATGCTTACTGAATATCAAATTAGTACAACAGCGGTCATAAGTAACCATCTTTCCTTTGTAAATAGACACACTAGCAATCACAATTGCTCCCCTGAGTTGACACCTGATCAATGAAAAGCTCTGTGCTTAGATGCGGTTTTACCGTGGGATTTAAACTGGGTAGTCGAACGAGGCATTCCTTAGCACATCTACGAGACTGCCTTGGCCAACACACATGAGCGATCCTGGTGGACATCTGTGTATATGGAGTGAAACCACTGGGAGAAGTTCTGTGAGGACAGTCTGGGAAACTTACGGGTTTTTCTGAATGTGACAGTGTCGCGGGTATTTTTGCCCTAGGTTGTCTGCGGGTTTGCTCTGATTTGTTTTACTTATATTTTTTGTTGGGACCGGTTCACGTTTCTATTCGCTTTGAAAGCTTCACGCGTTTTTCTCACTTTCTCGTAGTCATCGCGTTATAATTTGACACAATTACCTGTATATATTGTCGCAGTTCTTTGACATTCACAGCAGGTGTTTTCGACAACAATCTATGATTCCTGACTGTCATGCGCTTTCTCAATCTGCCTTATTGAACTGCCTTATTGGTTGTTGGTTTTGCAGCCCCCCCAGCCCCCTCTTGGTACCCCTCATTCATCTTATTTTTTTTATGCTTCTCACTCTGTATGCCGTACGCGCCGCTCTGTCTGACCTGCTGTGTACGAGGGTCTATCCTGTCTGTCAACCACCCACCCTCTCTGTCTACAGTACATCTTCTCGCGCGGCTTTCAGTTTCTTCTGGGGTTTCCCTTCTTGATTGGAAAAGCTTGCCAGAGTCAATTGATGGATTTTATTAACTTGTGGATCCCAATTTTTCACGTTTCTTTTCTGGTTGATTTGGTACTGTGGCTGTGACATGAAACTCCTCAGCCCCAAGTGTACATCCGAAGTATACAGGCCCTCAAATGGACAAATTACATGCTCTAATCATTTGCATTTAACCGATAGTCTGGATAGTTAGAAAACACCGCAAGAGGGTCAGCAGATTAGATAGTTGAGAAATGTGCACCATGCTTGAACAGTACATTGGGCAGATATGAGGGTGGAATTGTGATGTTGATGAAGACAGAGATACATAACAACAGCGATTGCCTGATGCCTATACAGGACGGCGCTTGTGATTCTCAATTTGTTTGCCCGTTGTAATATGTCATCGAAACGACCGTCAAAATTAGGTCAACGAGCCTTTATCTTCGATTGCTCAACCAGCCAGGGGACCTCAGATGGAACAGAGGGGAGCTACTGAATATTAGGCAATGTTGTTGGACTTGTTATGGTAGAAACACACATTGGTGACACGGAATTCAAGTACCCATTTGAGTGACATAAGGCAGGGAGAACCTACCGAGAAATAATGTGGTGTGTATAATGTACGTTGCACCTATCAAATCCCTGAAGACACTTTTAGAAACGAGCGTACACACGCATACCCCAGCAGATCGTTTGCTTGGCTAGTGACAGTAATTGCTGTACGACATTCGTCTGACAATCGACTTTATTCTTGAAGTCGAAGGATGGGTTCTGTAAAAACAACTTTACAAGAAGTGATTAGTTTGCTTAAAACGTTTGTTGATAAATGGCGGATGCGAAAGATACATCGTTTGATGGACAAAATAAAAACAAAAAATTGAAAAATAAACCATAGCAGCTGTTAAAATGGCTAAACAACGACATTGTACTAAACCTCCGTACATTCACTCCTCCCAAACCTCACAACTTTAAACCCATGATTCTTGTCATACCCTCCTGTAACCACGTGCAGTTATTGATTGCTTAAAAGGAATATATTGAATAAAATCAATGAAGGAAACCACCATCCCCAAAAGAGAGGAGAACATAATCAAACAGACAACAATGAAACAATGTTGGATGTCGAAAGAGGACCAGGTTACGAATGAACAAGAAAAGATGCATGATTAAGCTCTCCCTCACCTCCCGTCCCTCCGCTCCCTCTCTTCCTCTCTCTCTCTCGCTCTCGATCACCACTCATTCTCCCACATTGTGTTTATCGACACCAGGTGTGGAGTGGTGAAGATGACAGTTGACATGACATTCGCGTTAACACGCCCTTTGGTTGCAACAAACCTGTGTTTCGATCCAGGGGAAGCACGTGTGTGGTCTGATTTTCTGATGTAAAATGGGTTGAATAACTTCCAGAGGAAAAGCCCAGTGTCACGTGGAGTTGCACCCCTGAGGGCAGCAGTGACGATTCAATAGGTCTCTTAACTGGGTAGTTGATAAGAAAGCAAGACAGTGGGATAGATGGGGATGTGATGAGGTGGGGCTGGAAGGTAGGATTGTTTCAAAGTAAAAAAACAAACATTTGGCTAGACGGTTCTTTTCTCTTCAAAAAATTCTCAGATTAAGGGGAAGTATGGTTTGCGTTATGTCAATTGCATGAATGGTCTTCCCTCACCTGTCCCTCCCTGATCCATTCTCTGTTAAATATTAAAGGACGTAAACACTACTAGAATATAATACTTCATATCTATTTCTTTTTAAAAATAACTTTTTTTTCTTTCCTCCCTTCCACGATCTTCTTATCACACGCCTCTCTGGTTTTTCCCTCAGTCTGAGTGTTCCCAACGTGGGTGTGTGTTTATGCAAGCAATTCACGCATGTGTGTGGTGTGGTGTGTGTTTGTTGGTGGGTGCGTGCGTGGTGTGTTGTGTGTGCGTGGGTGCGTGATGTGCGTGCGCGTGGTGGTGTGTGTGTGTGTCTGTGTGTGTTGTGTGTGTGTGCGTGCGTGGGTGCGTGCGTCGTGCGTGCCGTGTGTGTTTGTGTGCATGTGTGTGTGTGTGTGGGTGTGTGTGTGTGTGTGAGTGAGAGAGAGGAGAAAGAGAGAAGAGCCGATCGAGAAGAGACAGAGAGAAGAGAGAAGAGAGAGAGTGTGTGGTGTGTACCTATCTGTGTCTATCTGTCTGATATATTTATATATATCATATATATATTATATATATAATATATTCTATATATATATATAACGTGTGTGTGTGTGTGTGTGTGTGTGTGTGTGTGTGTGGCGTGCGTGCGTGTGTGTGTGTGTGTGTGTGTGTGTGTGTGGTGTGTGTGCGTGTGTGTGTGTGTGTGTGTGTGTGTGTGGGTGTGGTGTGTTGTGTGTGTGTTTGTGTTTGTGCAAATCCAGCGTGTTGGTGCATGCAATCAGTGTGTATGTGGCTATGTGTGTGCGTTTGCATTGTGTGTGTGTGTGTGTGTGTGTGTGTGTGTGTGTGTGGTGTGTGTGTGTGTGTGTGTGTGTGTGCCTATGTTTATGTGTCTGTGGCTGTGCATGTAAAAAGACCAGACTGCCTGACAAACAAACAGAAAGGCAAATATGACGCAGAATGAGAAAGAAGGGCATTGATAGGGACACCAGCGTGGACAGAGAGCGGGGGGTGGAGTGGGGGGGGGGGGGGGGGGGGTGAAGAGAGGGACATAATCTGAAGATCGCGAATTTAGCGGACTAAGGTCACACTTCCATTTAAAACTCCCGTCTCCATTTACTCTTGTAATTTTACACTGCCTCCAACTACTCCACCCTTATTCTGTAGAAAAATCAATGACGCGGAAAATGTTATCCACTTAAACTATCTCTGGATTGAGAACTGGGGAACACAAACAGCTGGAGGGAAGACGCGCCGATGTCATTTTAGTTCTCTTTTATTGGTGTCCAACAGTAACAATGTTACAGAAAGCTTATGCTTGCATCAGCACAAAGTGGGCTCTCTCAAGATATTCCTTCCTGATGTCTGTGCATGAATTTTTGCACATTAGTCATTTCTTTTTTATTCCATTTTTGGTTCGGCTTCCTTTTATTCTTAGACGGCGATCACACTATTCTCTTTCCATATAGACAGTAAATATAAGACACTTATCCCCAAATTCCACCCAGTTCATCCATATTAGCGTGTTATGAGGAAAAAAAACAACAGAATGAAGCAAAACTGTTGTTTTGCATCCGAGACGTGCTGTTTATAGTCAGTTCTTTCCAGATAACGCTGACCGCATCTTATCATTGTTCTGGGGTGTCATATGTGCAGAGGATTTTTCTCCTGCAGAAAAAAGCGCTGCTTGCACAATCAAAGTGTTCCGTCTCCATTAAAATCTGTTATGTCTAATCCCAACCAGCTAACAATGACAACTTAGTTGAGAGTTCTCACGTGTGCACACGAAATTGTCTCTTTTGTTGAATAACGCTAGACCAAAATGTTGTTCGAAAGGAATCCATGTAGTCGTGTGTCGCAGTTCGCCAAAGATGCATACTGTTTACGTCTTGTGGTGGTGTAATGGACAGTGTGGATGGATGTCGGGGACTTGCATTACGTTTACATTGATGAGCGTGTGTTTCAGTAAACGAAAAAAGTACAATGCCAGCGATCTTCCCGTCTTTCTTTTCTTTTTTTTTTTCCCTGTTCCTCTGTCCCTTTTGCTTTTTTGCTTTTTCCGCATAACCTGTGCAGGTTTTGATTCTTCTCCAGAAATAATGTCTGCTATTTGCTGCCTTTTTGTATTAAAACACTGAAGTTTTTAATATGTATTTCTGTTGCGACTTGTGTGATGTTTTCTAACCTTTCAAAACGCAAAAGGCCTCACTGAATAAACGCGCAATTTATTTATTCATTTCTGTTTTTTTTTTTTGTGTTCAATTAAAGCTGTATTACCCTTCTGTCCGTACTTCGTTTATTCGTTCATGGAATTTTATTCTTTTTCATCTGTCAGTCATCCTTCAATAAAAAAAAAAAATCAAAACCTCTCATCCCCTTGTGGAAAGGCCGTAAAAGCACAAACATACCATGGTCCAACCACACGTTCTCTTCGTCGTTTTGAAGCATGTGCTCAGGAAGACAAACTGATGCACGAACATAATAAAAGTATCTACGTTCGGTCGTTTTTAAAACGCAATCCGTTGACACTGAAGACCCACGTCTGTGCTCAAAGTTTCCACGTGTTGACAAAAGTCCTCTACTGATCTCCTTATTCAAAACGTCTTTGTCACAGGCTGTCTTGGTCCTCCGGTCATCTATCCTAGTGACATGCTGAAAATTGGGTGCTCTGAGTGAACTGCCTGAAAAGGGATTTCTAAAGCAGAAATCGTGAAAAGTTATATTCTATAGAGGGGTTGTGTATCTTTGGGAATGTGCAATTCAATACTCTCTCTCTCTCTCTCTCTCTCTCTCTCTCTCTCGCCTCCTCGCTCTTTTTTTTCGTTTTTTTTTTTTTTTTTTTGCTTGTTTCTCTTTTCTTTCTCCATTGTATTTATCTACATGTTCATTTATTCATTTATTTGCTTATTTGTTTATCTATCTATCTATCTATCTATCTATCTATCTATCTATCTATCTATCTATCTATCTATCTATAGGTCTTTTCATCTGTCTATCTATCTATCTATCTATCTATCTATCTATCTATCTATCTATCTATCTATCTATCTTTCTATCTGTCTGTCTGTCTGTTTTGTCTCTCTCTCTCTATTTCTATCTGTCTATCTTTCTGTATTCATCAAAACTATAATAATTCTATTTTCAATTCATCGAATGTGATCATTCTCTTTCCTAAAGTGCGACCAGAAGCCTCTCATCCCATTTAGATCTTTGAATGTAACTACAAACTGAAAGTACGTGTGTTTAACGCACCCAAAACATCTTGCACACACACGTAAGATCCCATCGCCAACTTTCGGAAGAGAAAGCCAGTTTAGACTGTTAGTATGGATGACACGTTAAACATAATAGGAACTTTGTGTGAAAAATCAAAAGAATGAGGGAAGAAAAATGGAGTGGTGATAATCATTGAATAAAGCACCAGCAGTCGACTATCTATCGAGGTCGACAGCCTGTTTGGTAAACAAGAGCTTGGATTGTAAAGCGCTGAGAGCTAGGTCTTTAAACGAGGACAGGCGCTACATAAGTGCTCTTAATGATGATAATGATAACAACAACAGTAGTAGTATTAGCAGCAGTAGTAGTACAGTAACAACAACAACAACAATGATAATAATGATAATAGTAATGATGATGATGATGATGATGATGGTATTGAAAATAATAATAATAATAACAGTAATGTTAAATCATTGATATCATAGTAATAGTAATAATAATAATAATGTTCATCATCATCATCATCATCATCATTATTATTAGTATTATCATTAGTATCGTTTATCATGATCATTGATACTTTTACCATTATTGATATCATATGACTATCACCATCATCATCATCATCACTATTATTGGTTATAATCATTATTATCATTATCATGATTATTTAATTATTTTACCATTATTGATATCATTATGACTATCATCATCATCATCATCATCATTATCATCATCATCATCATCATCATGTGTTTGTTATTAGTATAATTATCATTATTATTATAGTTGTTATTTTCATAGTTATAATTAATTATTATTATCGTCATCATCATCATCATTATTATTATTATCGTCATCATCATCATTATTATCATCATCGTCGTCGTCGTCGTCGTCGTTGTCGTCGTCGTTGTCATTATTATAGCGATAACAACAACAACAATCATCATAATCATCATCATCATCTGATCCTGAGCAAGCCAAACAAACTCCCTTTCCACTCCATTTTCTGGAGAATCAGAGAAGATGGTTGTTGAGCAGTATAGCTGAATCTTCTTAAACAGATGCCATGCACTGTTTCAGAACTCTTTGTGCATGCGTTATTTTCTGCCAATATGAAAAATGATAAGCCACAAAATCATCTTAAGGCTTGTCTCTTGCAGGCAGCCCTGGTTTTTCTGAGATCGATCTTAACGACACTCTGAAGTCCAGGTGATGAGGGTTGACTGTGTGATGGAAGCAGGAAACCCAACAGAGGACAGTGGATTTTAACAGTGAGGGGGTGTATACCTCAGAGAGGGGATGAGCTGTCTTCAGGAAAGAGGTGTTAAACTGTTTTTTTTTCTTTCCTTTTTTCTTTCCTTGCATTGCTTCTTTGTTTTCTATCTGTCTCTGTCTGTCATTCCATGTCTTTTCTTTCATTCCTTCATTCCTTTACTATAACTTGATTTTTGCGAGTCACAGTGTTCGTTTCATTGATATCTATACTCCAAACAGGCCATAAGCGGAAAAAAAAATCGTGACCACAGTGATTCAGTCAAGTCGTATTGCTTATAGCCCAGCCGACCATGTAGGGCCATATTAAGGTGTGACCACAAGTGATTCAATCAAAGGTTGCTGATATTAAACTGTTGAACCGTAAGTAACACCCTCATCAAGTCTGCCAAACTTGAACCATGAAAGAATACGTAAGAAAACAGCGAACGGCCGTAAACTTCTATTTTGATCCAAGCCTGAAATGATGCTGTCTTCGATTTGTGATGCTTCCAGAGCTGGTTGCGCTTCATTGAAAGAACGGTAGTGTAGTGTGTGGATCTGTCCTCCCATAAGTTTTAAAACTTCAGGGGAGAAGAAAACGGTCTTGTAATGTATTGCCCAAACTTGGAGCAACTTTGGCCCCTGAATTTGCTGTCTGTATGAGTTAATCGTTAAAAACTCTTGTAATCGTTTGAAATATTGCAGTGCTGGAAAACAAGTCTTGGAGGGATATCATAGGTAGGCAGTACCTTGACTGAATGACAACACATTTCTTGAAATATTCAGAATGGTGATAAACTATCAGCTTGATGGGGAAATCAACAAGCAAGCTGGCCAAAACACACAGAGGAAAGAAACACAACTACTAAACCACCTCGAAATACTATTGAATGTAAACGAGATTTCAGTCTTCATATCCTCCTCCCACCCACTCCACTTACCTCTCCTCTCCTTTCACTACCCTTCTCCACACTATCATCAAAGAGTAAAAAGTATATATTCATTCTCTCTCTCTTACTTCTTATCTCTC
>JADBJO010006869.1:0-7500 GCA_016801955.1 Conus betulinus
GTGACTGTGGAGGCGAGGATTGAGAATGTAACTTTGCGCTGGACATGAAGTTCATGGATGTACAAGCAAGCAGATTGCTCCCATCCACAAATCAGTCACGCTAATGCACTATGTCCTTGGGGATGAAAACATAGTACCTGGACTTCATGTGGGATGGTGATTTACTAATGGGTTCTGCAGAACACTGTGGAGGGATAGAGGCTGTACCAGTAGTAGGCTGCTGTCGGTCATAGCTGACCATGAATAGAGTATATCTGACCGAATGTTTAGCTATCTGACTGGGCTGTCTGCTCGACCGGAGCAGCGTCACCTGTGACTGTAGAAACCGATGCGAGAGTGGCAGTTTCTGTCACAGTGGTCACATCTGTATGTTGACACTGGTTTGTTAGCTGCCATCCCCTTTCTACGGGTTCGTTTTTCTGCTGCAGCAGATGTCAGTTTGTCTTCGCCAATCTGCAGCTGTTTCTTGAGAGTGCTTCTACAGCTGCTGCGGTCTGCTGTAAGGTCCTCCCAGGACTCTGTGTTGATCTCAGGCGCCTTCATGTCTCTTTTGCAAACGTCTTTGTATCGCAGCTGTGGATGGCCAAGGCTTTTCTGTCCTGTGGCAAGCTCTCCATAGGGGACATCTTATGGGATGCGACCATCCTCCATACGGTGAACGCGGCCCAGCGATCGCAACCGATGCTGTCTCAGCAGGGTATACATGGTAGGGAGGCCAGCCTGAGACAGGGCTTCGGTGTTGGTCACCTGTCTTACCAGGAGATATTGAGTACACGCTGGAGGCTTCTGGGGGTGGAAGGAATTGAGCCTCTTCTGGCCATTATGGGTGGTCCATGTCTCACTGCCATACAGCAAGGCACAGAGAACGCAGGCGTAATACACTGCCATCTTTGTGTTTGTGATCAGCTTGGGATTTGTCCACACTCTATGTGTGAGGCAAGCAAGTATTGTGGCTGTCTTCCTGATCGTGATGTTGATCTCAGTCTCAAGGAAGAGATATCGAAGATGGTGGACCCAACATTAGTGAATTGATGGATGGCTCATATTTGTCAATGGTGATGGCTGGTGGTTACGGTGCGTCTTGACCCAGGACATTGGTCTTCTCTAGGCTGATAGTCAGACCAAAGTCTTTGCAGACCTGGGAGAAGTGGTCCATCAAAAACTGGAATTCCCATTTGGTGTGGGTTGCAACAATGACATCATTAGTAAACTGCATATCTCTTATGAGGGCTTCGCGGACATTTGTCCTTGCTCATGGGCAGGTGAAACTGAAAAGCCAGTCATCTGACCTGATCAGCAGGTATATCCCCTCTTGCACTGTGCTGAATGCATGCCTCAGGAGGAGAGCAAAGAAGACCTCAAAGAGGGTGGGGGCAAAGACAAAGTCTTGTTTGACACTGCTGCATATGTCAAAGGGCTTGGAGAAGTTGCCATTAAAAGTCTCTTTCACGTTGGAGTAGAAGGACTAAATTAAGCTGTTCAGTTTGGGGGGGGGGGGGGGGGGTGGCAGCCGACCTTTCAGAGTGCCTAGAAAAGACCATCTCTGCTGACTAGGTCGAAGGTCTTGGTGAATTCGATGAATGCGACATGCAGGGGCATCCACTGCTGTGTGCACTTCTCCTAGAGCTGGCAAAGGGAGAAGACCATGTCTACCGTGGACCTCTCTGCTCGAAAACCACACTGTCATTCGGGTAAACACGTTTAGTCAGCTTCTGCAGGCGGATCAGGAGGACCCGAGCGTAAACTTTGCAGACAATGCTAAGAAGAGAGATGTTTTTGTGGTTATTGCAGTCGCCATTCCTCTTGCCCTTGTTTGTGTACAGGATGACAATCTTAGCATCCCTCATGTCCTGTGGCACAGCTCCCTCATTCAACACAAAGGACTGTGTGCAAAGGGTTCAGAAGTGTAGTCTTGCAGTGTTTGATGAGGTCTGGAAGAACGGTATCATTGCCAGGTGCCTTGCCTGATGCCAAGCTGTCAATGGCCTTGCTGAGTTCGTCCACGGTCGGCTGTACATCAAACTCTTCCATGACTGGGCATGCACTTGATGGCATCAAGGGCTGAGATCACTGTATTCTCTGTGGAGTAGATGTCGGGAGTAGTGCTCCACCCATCTCTCCATCTGCTGAACTGGGTCGTTGATAACTTCCCCAGTGGAGGATTAGGGGAGCCCACCTTGCTCTGTGTTGGTCTCAGTGCCTTCTTGATGCCATCATAATCCCTTTAATTTTGTCTCTTCCAGTGGCTGTCTGTAATTTCTAGCTGAGCTCTGTCCAAAACTCACTGGCGCAGCCACCTGGCACTAAGCTTAATCTTGCTCCTGGCAGCCCTGAGGATCTGCAGGTTCTCCTCGTTGGGTGACTGCTTGTACCTAGCGAGTGCAGCGCGCTTGGCCTCAATAATTGGATTCATTTCTAACGATTTGGCTTCGTGAGGCTTCGAACTTTTCTTCCAAAAGATAGCCAGGGCAGTGCGGTGCATGGTGTCTCGTAAAGTTTCCCATCTCTCCATGGCAGTCTCGGGTTTGCAATGCAGCATATTCTCTCTCAAAGGCCACTATGAACTGTTTCACAAGATCTGGCTGAGACATCTTACTGACGTCGATACGAAGCCCCTTTGTTTCTTTGAGCAGTGCAACATTTTTAGTCGCAGCCTGATCCTGCAACATGTTAGCGAGTGGTCCGTGTTGCAGTCCCCACTATGGTAAGAGCGAGTGTGGAGACAGGAGAGCGTCGTACCAGGATCAGATCCATTTGCAACCAACACATTGAGCATGGGTTCTCCAGGAGACTTTGTGTTGACGCTTCGTCTTGAAGAAGGAGTTAGCAATGCACAGTTCGTGTCAGGTGCAAAACTCATGCAGTCGCTGTCCAGTCTCATTCATTTTCCCCACTCCAAAAAAAACAAGGCAAGAGAGCTTCGAGTCGTTGTCTGCACCCACTCTGGCATTGAAGTCGCCCAGGTGAACAAGTTGTTCTGTGCTGGAGATGTTCTTTATGGCATCTGGAATAGTGGACAGAGTTGGAGCATATGCGCTGACAAGGGTGACAAGGCCTTCAGTGGTGCTGAGGCAGAGTCAGGAGTCACTCTGAGCCACTGCTACCTGGTTCCATCATACCCCAAACTGCAAAACCTACTCCATACTCTCTTGGAGCATTAGAACTCTTTCCTTGCCAGAAAAATGTGTGGTCCCTCTCCTTCAGTGTGCCTGTGTCAGCAAGCCATGTTGTTTCCTGCAGGGTGGCTGTCCACATTCAAATCTTGAGTTTGCTGTTTATGACAGCTGTTTTTTTTTCTAGCATCGCTAATATCGTGAAAGTCTTGATAAAACCCAGGCATCATTGTCCGGACATTTCAACTTTCCAGGTCTAGCACTGATCCCTTTCTTGAAGTTTTCTTGTTGCCTGGCGCGGTAGTTTTACGATCTGCTTATCGGATGTTCTCCTAATCCCCATGCACCCAATGAAGAAGGCAGGTCGTGGCGGGCAAGCGCCTTATTGGCTGGGGGCTGTCCAGCTTAGGTGGGTAGTAGCTGTAAAGTGAGAGGCAAGATCCCTCCCACCATCGGAAGCAACTCCTTGCGTCGCGCTCTACGCCAATTGAGCGCTAACTTAGAAACCGGTATCAGTTGCTTCTGGTGTTGTGTCGACGCATGTAGAGAAGCTGCAGTGTCCTCTCTAGGTCTTAGGTACAAGTGAGTGTTTGTGGAGGGATGGACGCATGTACACCTGGGCATTGTGATATGGGCCACAGGCTGTTGCCCAAGCAGCTTGTCTCCCCTCTCCACCCCGATGAAGCAAAACAGTATTAAATGTGTCACATGCCATTATTATGGCAGGACACTCCAGTGTTTACCGGACTCTAGCACGAGTGCTCTTCCTTTTATACTGGGCAAAGTGTTTGGACAGATGTTTCCAGCTACTGTCGCTGTTGTGTACATTTGTCAAAAGACACTTTCCCCAGAGAAAAAGCTTGTGATCAGTGTGTCCTTTAAAAGTGTAGCTATTGACATTGCTAGTCCCATTGTCCACCCTTCATTCCCTGTTCAAACGTATGATATCACCGGTTCTTTCGCACAAGAACAAGTGAAAGTGTCTGTAAGCAAAACCAAAGATAATGCTGGCAAGTAGGTCAACAGCAGAGTTTTGTCCCCTGGGTCAAAAGTGTTGGATTTCTCGTTTTTATTGATGTCTTTTTTTTTTCATTTAACAAGCGATGACTGCTTTTCCCATATTTGATCCCCCACTTCAAAATCTTACTGGAGAAGGGATATCTGCCACCTGGACTAAAGAGTGTCAGCAAGCTTTGCAAGAATCCAGTGGACCTGACACCTCACCCTGTCCTGCTGCTGCCTGACTTGCAGCAGGATTTCGTCTCTTCTATATCAATGCCAACTGTACTGGAATTGGAACAGTTCTTCAGGTGGGTGGTTTTCCTGCACTCTGTGATGTCTGCTAGTGCAAAATGATTGCCTGCGCAACAATGGTACTCTACTATTGAATGTGTGTGCTTCATGATCATTTTTTTGGGGGGGGGGGGGGGGGGGGGGGGGGGGGGGGGTCACTAGTTTTCAAAATTTCTCGCTGATTGGATCTTCGTCTTGCAAACTGATCATTTCTCCCTCACACTCTAGCAAGCATTTTAATGAAAGAACAATGGACTTTTGCGATGGTCTTTGATTCCTGGGTAATTTTCTTCCGTCGCAAAAGGCAACGTTTTGTGCACACACACACACACACACACACACACACACACACACACACACACACACACACACACACACACACACACACACTTCCACGTTACTTATTTGTGAATCTTGTTTGGGGATAATTATTCTATGGATTATTTGGTGATTTGTTTGATTCTAACTGTTGGAAAGAGACCTTTCTTTGCAACCGCACTTTGGATTTTTAAATCGAAAAACAGTGCTAAGTGTTGCTGAACTCTATACATTGTGGGGTTTTTTTTTTTCTTTTTTTTTTTTTTCCTTTCTTTCTTTTTCTTTTTTTCTTTCTTTCCCCCTTTCTTTTTGCTTTTTTTTTTTAAAGAATGAAAATCTGTGATTTCTCTTTTTCCCACTTTTCGTCTCTCTTGGTGTGTGTGTGTGTGTGTGTGTGTGTGTGTGTGTGTGTGTGTGTGTGTGAGAGAGAGAGAGAGAGAGAGAGAGAGAGAGAGAGAGAGAGAGAGAGAGAGAGAAAATATTATGCGAACGTTATCAACATTTTGTTCCTGATGTATAATGTGTTTGAATGTCATGCTAGAGAGTTTCACGGCATGCAAGCTGTTACTAATCTATATGTTTAGGAATCATCATGCATTAATGAACCAGTATTTTTCTAATGACTGATTTTGTTGACATTGTTTGCTGACAACGTATTTCCCTGGCTGGAAAAAACTGCTATGAAGCAGTGTTGGTAATTTTTTTTTTTTTACCTGAAATAGGTATCGGTTTCCCCTGTCACCCTTCGTATGAGAGTTCTTTAAGGCAAAAAAAAAAAAAAAAAGAAGTTGCTTCGAACGAAGAGGGATGTCAAGAACTATGAAGTTCCTGGACACTTGGTATGTGTTTGTATCTGAGAAAATTGTATTGATGAAGACCAACAATTATTTAATCAAGCCATTAAAAAGAGAAGCATTTATGTCTTGAATTGACCCATTCATCCTCTTGGGTCTTGGCCCACTTAGAGTCAGTTATTGTGGAGAACAGATTGATAAGCCGTGTCTTACCTCGAGGCGTTATGAAGACTACTGCCTCAAGGTTTTGTTTGTCTGTTTGTGTGTCTGTATTTTTTCAATCACAGAGGAGGTGCCATTCTTAAATGTAAGGCAAAGGTCACGGCAAAACTATGATGAATGTATCAGACCTCCGAAAAAGATGCTATGAAATGAAAATAAAAGAGAAAAAATGAAAATTAACAATTCTTCAGATAACGATTTGACAAATCATTAAAACAAGAAAATTTGTGCATGTTTTCCCTCTTTTCAGGAATTGTTCCGAAGTTACACTTGGGACAAATCTTATTCTATCAGACGAAAGGAACAAACAAATTACAAGACAAAACACAACGCATTTTGAAATTTTTGGTGTTGTTCGGGAAAAAATAGCCTTCAGGGCAATGAAAACGATGTACTTGAAACTAACTGGGAACATATGGTCTGCTAGTCTACAAGGAGGAACACAGGAACATTTTATTTTGTAATTTGATGTTATAGACAGTGAATATTTCTATGCCTTTTTGGAGCCAAAATAAGAGAATAAAAAGCTATTTATAAGTCTCAAAACAACAAGGGCATTTTTTTTTTCAGTTAACGGGATACTATGGACAACTTGTTTTTATACGTCTGTTAGGAACTGGTTACTGGTTATTTTTTATTATTGAAAGCCTGTGGGCATAGTAACAATTGGGTAGCGTTATAGTAACAATATTTCGTTTAAATCGGGCATATATTGTTTAAACCATCTGACACGTGGGTACCTTCAACTTTGCTTGGCAACAGCAGAGCCAAAACGTCAGTGAGAGCAGGTGTGAATCCATCCCATTTGCTCGTGTATTTGTTGATTTGGGCTTCCTTTGATTCCACCGTGCTGGTGCTGATGTCGTACTTCAGAAAAGGTCTGAGGTGCTTCAGAATTAGCATGAGCTGCAAACACCGGAACTTCTATTGCCATGAAGGCTAAAGTGATCTATAATCTGCAGGTTGTCTTCTCATATTTGCTTGGTTTCCTTCCCCCTATGTGCGTCTTTCAGCTTACTCTTTGCTGGTTTTTCTGCCATACCTGGAATGGTTCCATTGGTCACAAAGTACATAGCTGATTCAGTATTTAATTTTCTTCAGGGTGAGGTCGTGTGATTTCTTTGATTTACAACTCATTCTTGATGAAAGAGCAAACTACGCTATCTGCTTTAATGTGTGTGTGTGTGTGTGTGTGTGTGTGTGTGTGTGTGTGTGTGTGTGTGTGTGTGTGTGTGTGTGTGTTTCCTCTTCCATAGTGTAAAGGACTGTTGTGTTACCTATGATGGATTTAAGGGGAAGGGTTTGGTATCCATTCTCGAGGTCTACTGATTGGGCGATTCATGATCTCCATTACCAACACAAACAGTACTGGAGAAATTCCACAGTTCATTTCTATACAGACTTCCAAACTGATCAAGACTGCTGTGTATTCTGTTGTGGAGAACTCATCAAAACGCCATGGACATTCTTCATCAGTATTTCCTGAATGTTCTTTGGGGCATGATATATCTTGAAGTTGAATTGTATTGTATAGAGTTGATCCCTATGGATTTGCCAGATCTATCTACTGCACATCGAGGTCCCTTATCTCTGCCTTTGTCTTTTTGATTGCTTCCTATATCATTGTTTAGACTCTTGCTCATGCAAAGTCAATAAAAACCAGTCAGACAAAACAAAAGAAAGTTCACCCAGTTAATTAAAAACTAAAATGTTCACATTATTTACATGAAAATCTTTCCACTTTGTTTCCTCAAAAACAT
>JADBJO010006869.1:15000-30000 GCA_016801955.1 Conus betulinus
TTTGCTCGCTAACATCTCGGATGTTAAACTTTCCTAACCTACTAACCATAGATCTCTCCAGCAATCGCATACAGACTCTGAATATAACAGGTTTACTTACTTTTCAAAGTTTAGAGAATATACTGCTAAGAGACAACCCTATGAGTAAAATAAGCAATCGTTTCTTGAAGAGAATCCATTACGAATTGAGACAGATGGATTTTTCACAGACGCAAACTGAAGCAGCAGGTGATCTATTATATGCATATATGCCTCGTTTAAAGTATTTGAATTATCTTTTTCTGCCATCAAAACCATCGGATCTATGGGATTCAAAAATGTCCCACAGCTGACTGAACTGGATATAAGAGGGAATCCCGTGATAAACTTTCCTTTCGACTTGTGGTCAAGATCCAGTCATTTAAACAGAATATTTTCATCAAACTACAGACTATGCTGTGGACACCTGCTTCCTGTCCACTCCAGTCAATTAACATGTGTGACCCCCCAGACCGCACTCCCTTCATGTGCAACACTTGTGCCAAATGAACTGTACAGTATTTTCTTCTGGTTGTTTAGCACAGTTGCCATTCTGGGAAACTTGCTTTGCTTTGTCATTGCTCCTGTAACCAAGAGCATGTTAAAAAGCAGCTTTTTTATGTCGATGACTCATCTCCAGTTTTCTAATATCGGTATGGGAATTCATGTCAGCATTACTGTAGTAGCAGACAAGGTGTTGCAAGGAAAATACATCCAAAATGAGGAGGCGTGGACGAATAGTGTGGTTTGCAAAGTGGCTGGTTTTCTGTCCTTTCTGTCCAGTGAAGTGTCGATTTGGATCATTTGGTTCATCGTTGTGGATCACGTGTTGGCCCTTTGGTTCCTGAAACGTTCGTGGAAAGATAGTATGAAATTTTCATCCATAGTGTGTACATTAATCTGGATCCTTGGAACCTTGTTTGGCAACGGTACCTTTTCTTCCAGGACTGTCGCACTGGGGACTTCGTGGTCAGTCTGGTCTTTGTCGTATGGCTTTGTTTGATCATATTTACTCCAGCCAAGCATTTTCGGTGGTTTACAGTCTGTATAGTGATGAACTTTACCTTGTGTTCAATGATTGTGGCGAGTCAAGTTCTCATCTCCAAAGTAACGCCAAAGTACAGAATACAACTTGATCCGGCAAAGAGACCGTACCATGCATCAGTTCAGCTGATAGGAAAAATAGTAGTAACGAATGTTGTTTGCTGGTTTTCATTCGGACCAGTTACAGTAATGGCTTCAAACGGTGTGTCTCCATTTACGCAGATTCATGATGCTCTGACTGTGTTTATGTTGCCTCTTAACTCTGCTCTCAATCCAGTTCTGTACTTGTGGAATGTGGCCAGAGAACGACGGGGTCAAGCGACAGAAAGGAAACTGTTACACTTGTTGAGATCACGACTTGCACAGCCAGGAGTCAGGAAAAATGTGTAGCGAATGAGTAAATACTGTTAATTAGATACCTTTATATTTTCCCCTAAACTCTCTCTCTCTCCCTCCCTCCCTCTCTCTCTCTCTCTCTCTCTCTCTCTCTCTCTCTCTCTCTCTGTATGTATGTATGTATGTGTGTGTGTGTGTGTGGTGTGTGTGTGTGTGTGTGTGTGTGTGTGTGAGAGAGAGAGAGAGAGAGAGAGAGAGAGAGAGAGAGAGAGAGAGAGAGAGAGAGAGGAGAGAGACTATTGGCCTACATGTAGATTTGCTCGTTTCGTGAAGTGAGCAAGATAGTTTGCATATTTCCAAAGGTGGAAGCTATATTTGACATATGCCAAATCGAACCACCCATCGGCAGGTCATGATTTACAGGGCTAAGCGGATGGCTCGACACCGTCTAGAAGGATATCGTAATTCCAACATACTATAAAATTAGTGGTAAATATTCAATTGTCAGAGTTTGTTTAAGTACTTTCAAGTCTAATGTGTATCGTAATCAAAATGTTGTAGCTTTTGTATTGCATGGACATGTCAGCTTATTTTGTGGACTTTCATGACAATGGAGTGATTGAATGTGTGTGTGTGTGTGTGTGTGTGTGTGTGTGTGTGTGTGTGTGTGTGTGTGTGTGTGTGTGTGTGTGCGTGCGTGCGTGCGTATGTCCATACATGCGTGCATGCGTGCGTGTGTACGCGTGTGCATGCGTGCGTGACGACGGTGGGTGCGTGTCTGCCAGCTTGTGCGTGCATGTGTGTGTGTGTGTGTGTGTGCGTGCATGCGTGTGTGTGTGTGTGTGTGTGTGTGTGTGTGTGTGTGTGTGTGTGTGTGTGTGTGTGTGTTCGTGTGTGTGAGTGCGCGCGCTCGTGTGTGTGTATTTGTGTGTGTGTGTGTGTGTGTGTGTGTGTGTGTGTGTGTGTGTTGTGTGTGTTGTGTACACACGACTCATTAGCGTGTGAATCTTGTTTCTGAATTTTGCACCCACGTTATGCCTAGATATTGTGCATAGTGACTGAAAATAGTGGGTCAACGTAGGAACAGCGCGGCTCGAAATTGGAAACCCTAGCGGACCAGAAAGTTCGTATGTAGATATAGTTGTTTTTACTCATTACTGGGTAGAGTCTATATAGAAGGATCTTTTCCACTGTTGGTCCAAACAAAAAAACTTTCTCACTTTACTTCGGTTCAATTTTGTCCCTTGAGCAAGTTTGAAATCATTATTATATTTTGGGACATGGCTTTCACATTTTTCCTCTCTATATTTCTTTTCGAAAATCCTTTTATCTATACAGTTGCGAACATCTTTTGTGTTTTACTACAGCGAAATTTCAAAAAAAAAAAAACCTTTCTAGGTTCATACGATACAAATATTTTCTAACCCATATCAGGAATTTCAATATTGACCACTGGCTTACATTTTTCCAGCAGTAAGTTTGATGATGCTAAACATGTTTCGATGTGTAATCATGCAGTATACCCGACATACGATAAGTTTCATATATTGACTTTAGAACAGTATCTTGTCAGAATAGTGCTCAACCTAGTTATGTTGTTATCAGTCTTGCTGAATCGTCTTTTACAGATATTACAGATTATTTTGTTGTCTTCCATATATCTACAGCTAGATCACTGTGTCGATTTGTAGAACTTAACATCACTTAAAAACGTTTGCTCATGTGATTCAATTGTGCATCTGAACAATGAAACTAATGAATTCAATCGTTCCTGAAACGATCCAAACAGGAAACAGCCAAGATAAAAAGTACTGCACGTCGTCTCTTTGTCTACTCATAAAGCAAACAAAACGAGAACCAAGCAAGCAAGCAAGCAGCAAGCAGACAAACAAACAACATGGCACATCGTACCGGTATCAAAACAATAAACGGTAAAATTTTAGCTGCTTAATGCAAGATGAACAAGATGTTAAAACCAGTCATTATTAATGCTAATCGCGCGCATTTCTGATCATTTCAAATATATCATGATTTGGACCCCTTTGTTGTCTAAAACTTTCCAAAGGAACATCGAGTTAGATCCGTCCATGAAAACATAAATGTCATTTATCATGCAGAGGTCTATCCAAGTTTGAAACTCTCACTCCCCATGTTAGAGATCCAGGAGTCGGATAGTTACCACTATGACTAGTTCAGACCCGTACGCAAAAACACAAACATACATCTTAACAGTAACCACAAACGTTCAATGAGATCACACTTCAAACACACTATTGCTGACTGTATTCGGTTGTGCACTTCACATCACACCATCACTGGACATACAGTTGAAACACTTGGTCTCTCTCTTGACTGCTTTATTTTCATGCTGATTTTTGTTGCATTATACCGTGTGTGCGTGTGTGTGTGTGTGTATGTGTGTGGGGGGGGGGGGGGGGATATGTGTGCGACTATAGGCCTACATGTCGATCTACTGAATCCGTGAAGTGAGCAAGATAGTTTCCATATCTACAAAGATGGAAACTATATTTAACATATGCCAAATCTGCCCACAGCTCGGCAGCTCATAGTTCACAGGGCTAAGCAGCTGGCTCGACACCGTGTAGAAGGATATGGTGATTCTGACATGCTGTTAAATCCGCAGAAACTGTGCAACTTTCAGATTTTGTGTTAGTAGTTCAAGTGCAATCTGTTTAATATTCAAAACGTTGCAGCTTCTGTATTACATGGACATGTTAGCGTATACAGTGCACTTTCATGACAATGGAGTGTGTGTGTGTGTGTGTGTGTGTGTGTGTGTGTGTGTGTGTTGTGTGTGTGTGTGTGTGTGTGTGTGTGTGTAGGCGTGCGTGCGAGTGTGTGTGTGTGTGTGTGTGTGTGTGTGTGTGTGTGTGTGTGTAGGCGTGCGTGCGAGAGTGTGTGTTTGTGCGTACGCGCGTGCGTGCGTGTGTGTATGCATTCGTGCGTGCATACATGTGTACCTGCGTACGTGCGACTGTTCGTGCGTGCGTACGTGCATGTGCGTGAGTGCGTGTGTACGTGCTTGTGCGCGCGCGCGTGTGCGTATGTCTGTGCATGCGCGCGCACGCGCCTGTGCAAGTGCTGTCTGTGTCCCACATTCGGACTTGTGTGTGTGTGTGTGTGTGTGTGTGTGTGTCTGTGTCTGTGTCTGTGTCTGTGTGTCTGTGTGATGTAAGGTGTAACTCTGGCTTGTCCTCAACCACTATCCCAGTATTTCTGAATAGAATGAAAACAGATTCTTTGAAATTCGTATTTAACTAAGATTCACATTAAAACTTTAACTTCTGATTGAAATCTGCTTTCAAGTTAACTTATATTAAAAACAAAAAATGCTTTGAAATGTATCGTTTGAATCCGTGTAACAACATAGCGACCTAGCGGTTCAACTTCGGAGCTACATTTTGATATTGAATCACTGATGTTTATTTTCTTTTCAGGAAGAATAAGCGGTTTTCAAATCATTTTTGGTACATTTGGTTCTTATAACGTAAAACGTTTGGACTCAGGGGCAGAAAATTTCATGTATTGCTGACAAAGCGGGACCCACTGAGATGAAGGAAACCATACATAAGAGAGCTCTCTTTCCTCCCCTGTTTTACGTGAAATTCTTGAAGGGAAGTTTTTTCTGTTTCACAAAATAAGAACATGTAGATGCTCTCTCTCTCTCTCTCTCTCTCTCTCTCTCTCTCTCTCTCTCTCTCTCTCTCTCGGGGAGGTGGGAGGGTGGGTGAGGGATGGGAGCGTGACGAGTAATGGCGTCCTGTTAGCAGCTTCTGCTGTGAAAGAGTTTTGCTTTGAATGAAGTCGTGCTGAACTATTTCAAATAGGTATTCTATGCAGTGGCACAGTAAGTAATCAGGGACAGTGGTCGTGGGTAAGACTGGTGGACATGGTGACGTGGAGGGCCGCTATCCGCAATTTTGGTGGCATACTGGACGTCAGGTCAGAGGGCACACGGAAAATGGTTGATGTTTAGGACAGGTCAGCGCAGACACAAACACACAGGCAATTTCAGTTGATGTTTTGGTTACATTTGCATTCAACTGTGTCATCATAGGTTTGATTAGCAGTTTTTGCAGAAATGTGGCCAAAGTGATACCAGGGGAGTACCTTTTTTTCAGAGGAAAAGATAAACAGAGCAAGTGGGTCATGTGCAAAAATTTCAATATGTAGCAACACCCGTATGCGTCGGGCCGACACGCACGTGCAAATACTTGTTCTCGCTTTTTGTGCCATGAACGCCGTGTTCTCGCTTCGCAGGCGTCTGCTCAGCGGGGATACTGAGACCAAGCCTGGCCCAAGAAAGCGAGGAAATGACAACGGCGACTAACATGCCGACAGGACAGGAAGACATGTTAAACAGACTTATGCACGCCATACAGCAACAATTCAATCAACAGACATCCCTCATCAGAAATGATCTTGGCGAAATCAAAGATGAAGTCAGCCAAGTAAAATATCCGTGCGATCAGATACACAGACGATGTGACACACTGGAAACTGAGCACACAGACAATTGACAGAGACCGTGTCTGACATGACAGCAGACATACAACACCTGTTTGAAGCGTCAGAGGACAGAAAGAAAGAGACACATGAACTGACTGAAACGTTATAAGAAATGAAAGAAGAGGTTGAGAAACTTAACATAGACAATGACAGACTGGTGAACTTCTCTCGCCGTGACCATCTGCGCTTTTTTGGGATTCTCCCAAAATATCCAGTGAAACATTTGACACAAGTGCCAAAGCAGTTGTGGGTGCTCTGAATAATACAGATCAGCATAGACGCTGGACAAAAAGATGACACAGAGCGAGCGCACGGGACAGGCTACGCACGTGAATGTCAAACTAGACCAATGATAGTCAAATTTAGAAGGTGGAGAGAGAAAATATCTGTACTTATGAACAGAGACACTCGACAACAACTTTTCGATACAGAAATTAGAATGCCAAATGACGTTACAAGAGCGCACCCCCCAGATCGTATCTAAAGCTAGGAGGAAGGAAAGAGAGCTTTCTTTAGAAAAGTCAGTTGGTCACTGGCCCCCCAACTCCCAGACCCCTGGACATGTGCTCAGGGGGTGGGAAGTAGAGATGAAGCAGTGCTGCCACAGGTACAACACCTAAACGCGACATAACGCATGCTTAGAATGCCACATGTCTGATTCAGCAGGGTGCGTCTGTCTCAAACAAACAACAGCTGGAGTCCCGTCATACCAAGACCTCGACCCAGAACGAGCAGGGTGGTGAGAAGAGGTGTTCTTCCCCCTGCTCACTCTACGGTGGCCGGTCCAGCCAGGATCCGCGGCAGCGTGACGGGGACAGCTGCGGTGGGGACAGTGGGGAGACGGGGGACCGCGGGAAAGAGCGACACGGGTCAACAGTAACCAGCGGGGATTACCCATGTTCTGTCATGGTGATCATCGTGACAGTGACGCACGTGCACCACGCGGACAACACGCGCCAGGCAGGCAGGCGGGTATACAAACCTACTTGGGAAACCAGCCAAGCAGGTTTACAGGTGCGGAGCGAGGCAAGAGGAAAGGCGGTGGTGCGAACGACAGGAACCTGCGTTCTAGCACCTCGAAAACACAGTTGGACGGGTCCGACCATCCAACTCAGTGGACGTTTCTCACTTACATTGTTGAAAACTTATACAGTAGATTGCAGGATGTTTCTTTTAAAAAATATGAAATTAGATTTGATTGTGTTTGCCTCACTGAAACGATCTTTGATTTATCATTTGACTGAACAGATAATCTGAAGTTTTCCCTGCCAGCCATTTTAAAATTCAGTTTATAGAAGGAGTTCTGGAGGTCTTTTTTTTTTCTTTTTCTTAGTAAGAAAAAGTCTACACAAAAATGTGAAAGAAATAAAGCTTAACTGTGACAAATGTTATAGCTGTAAAAACAGATGAGAATGTTTTTAGCGCTCACAGATATGTTATTTCAGCTGCTTGCTATCTTGTTGCAGAAGGAGGCCCTGCATACAACGCTAAACTGATCAAAGATGGTGTCCTAATAATGAAAGAAGCCTTACTGTAATGTTTTGAAAAATGGTGATAGGAGATTTGAATACCAAACAGGTAACAAACAAGCTGAATACGAAATAATGACAAACTATGTGAGCTCTGTGGAGAATGTTGATGCGAATGTCTCCAAAAGGAAGTAGTGTCATCGATTTTGTCCTGGATCACCGTGTTTGTTGTCAAACTTTGATTTAAATGTTGGTGATTGCATTTATTCATGGCGCTTACCAGTTGAGGTAATATGGAGAAATAACAGTTGTAATTCAGGGAAGAGGCATTAACGACAGCAAGGCAAAGAAAAAATTATATGGTCAGATGATTCTGCTAGTGTATTCAAAAATGAACTTGAATGTGATGAATTTCAGTGCAGCATTCAGAAATCCTGTCAATTACTACATATTAATGTGAATGAGAGTCTGGACGAATTTGTCCATGCTATATGCGGGGCTGCAGCTTGTATGGTTCGAGTTGTTATGTAATGACTGGTTTAATAACGAATGCGAACGAAAGAAACAGGAAGTTACAAGATTATTGAAAAAATTCCAGAGATGCAAAACAGTCAAGAAAAAAATGAAGAGAGGAGATGGTTCGTCACGAAAAGAGTATGTTATGCTAAGAAAAATAAGGTACTGGAGATGGCAGAAAAACATATAAAGAAACTTAAGACTTCAGCTAGTGATTGTAGAATTTTCTGGTCATTGATAAGACCTGTAAAACAAAAAGAGTTTTGTTGATAACGATATCTCAGTTCAACATTGGGATAATCATTTTAGGGATGTTTTTCCATAATTTTATAACAATACTACGGAGGGAGAGACCGATTTGGTAGAAGAGGAGAATGAAAATGAGCCATTATTTTATAATCCTATATCTATTGAAGAAGTCGTTGCTGATGTTGAACATTTAAAATTAGAAAGACTTCAGGACCAGACATAATCGTAGCAGAAATGTTGAAGCATGCAAATTCAACAGTAATTGATTCCCTTGTCCGTGTATTTTGACAACGTTTTGAAAATGGCACCTTTCCATTAGACTGGGCAAAGTCGATTATTATACCTATTTATAAAAAAAGGGAAATGTGAACAATACAACTATCGTGGAATAGAATTTACCAGCAATTTAAGTAATGTATACACTTACATACTAAATAAAAGGTCGACAGACGACTAGGCTGACAATGAAGAGAACATAAGGGAAGAACAAGCAGGTTTTAGAGCCAATTATAGCACCATAGACCATATATGTACGCTATATTCACTGGTGCATAAATATCTTCTCTTGATACGAAGCTCCATGTGGCATTTGTTGATTTAAGAAAGGCCTCTGATTCTCTGTAAATCGCAATGCTCTGCCATTAGAGGTGTTGGCAACTCGGTGCTTGCATGTGTGCGTATGAAGAGTCAATACTCAGATTATTTCAATTTTCCAAATGGAGTAAAACAAGGGTGCCTGCTAGGTCTGCATTTGTTTTCTTTGTTTACAAATGAACTGGCTATGGAACTGTCTTGTAAAGGAAAACATGGCATCCAGATCATACCTAGAGCAGTTGAGATTTTTTTTTTATTACTGTTTGCTGACGATGTTAGTCTTTTGTCTGGAACAGTTATAGGTTTGCAAAATCAGTAAAATGTTTTGAAAGCATAAGCAGATGGTCATCTATCAACGCACAAAAATATTTTCATGGGAATACAAATGTTCAAGCAGTCAATTCATATAAATATTTGGAAAAGCTTGTTACAAGAAAATTAACTTTTTAATTTGCATTGGAAGAATCTTCTAGAAAAAGCAAAAAAGATGCCATTGAAATTCTGAAATCCCTTAGAAAACTGAATTGTATTTACTGTGGTATATTTTGGAAATGGTCAAACCTCTACTTACCTATGCAGCTGACGTTTTTGGTTTAAGTGAGAATCCACAAACGGAGAAAGTGCATACGTATTCTATGAAGCAGTTCCTTCAAGGGTCAATCCATTCATCTAACACTGTTTTATGTGGAGAAATGGGCAGATAGCTTTTGTGTATAACGACATTTCTGAAAAGTATCAAGTACGGGTTGAAAAAAATTGAAACTACCACAGTCACGTTTTTAGCAGGCAGGTCTGCGAAATGATTCTTTTACAAATGGAAAGAAGTAAAGAAAAACGGACTTATAAAGTAAAGAAAGTTCTTTCACAACAGGGTTTGGAATTGTATGGATGACTCAGGAAGTAGGAAACGAGCAACAGTTTTATTGCAGAATTCAAGGATACACTTATTTGTTCTTTTAAACAGAATTGACATTCAGATATGGAATGTAAGGAAAACGTATTGCTGGTTCTTCTCATTTAAATATGCGTTTCATCCAGAAACGTTTCTTAAGGTCATAGCAGAGAAATGGCACATGATGAATTACGCAAGATTCAGGTTAAGAACTTTAGGGTTCAATGCAAACAAAAGATTGTATCAGCGCGGAGCATCTACAGAATCACCTTGTCCTGCATGTGGATATATGACTGACGATGAAGAACCCTTTCTGTTTCACTGTATTGCGTACAATGGAGCGCGCGAAAAATGCTCATTTTTCCAGTTAGGCGCATCCAAAAGATAAGATGTTAGTTTTGTGTTATCATCTCATGACGAACTTATGATGAAATCCGTTGCGAAATCTATTGCAGAAGCACAGACAATTAGACTGACGAAGGACAGTCACAATCGTAAACACACATATACAACCATAATAGTAGCGCCGACAATGTCAGGCACCCCAAATCTGACCAGCACATTTGTGCAGGCCAGACACCTGTTAAGCCCTGTCTGCGAGAGAGAGAGAGAGAGAGAGAGAGAGAGAGAGAGAGAGAGAGAGAGAGAGAGAGTGTGTGTGTGTGTGTGTGTGTGTGTGTGTGTGTGTGTGTGTGTGTTGTGTGTGTGTGAACTGTATATCTTGCGCATTAACTGTATAACCTGCGCATTTGACAGCAATTATTTTCACAAATAGACAAAGCAGTTTTCACCGTCTCATTCGTATTTTCGTGTGGTTTACGTTTTTAAGATTATGTGCAGCGTAATGTTGAAAATGACATGGGAATAAACGTCTTTTTTTTAGTTTGTGTATATTGTTGGGTGTAATCCAGTATTTGTGTTCCTACATGTGCTCTGATAATAAATACCCAGCGAGCACATCTCTCTCTCTCTCTCTCTCTCTCTCTCTCTCTCTCTCTCTCTCTCTCTCTCTCTTTTCATCCACCCACCTACCTATATGTATGCGTGTGTGTGTGTGTGTGTGTGTGTGTGTGTGTGTGTGTGTGTGTGTGTGTGTGCGTGCGTGCGTGCGTGCGTGCGTGCGTGTGCGTGTGTGTGTGTGTGTGTGTGTGTATCTATCTATCTATCCGTCTATCTGTCTATTCATTTATCTATCTATCTATCAATCTGTCTATCTGTTTTGTTTATCTATCTGTTTGTCTATCTATCTGTTTGTCTATCTACCTATCTATATATATGTCTATCTGTCTATCTGTTTATCAGTCTATCTAACATCAATCCATCTATCTATATCCATCTGTCTATCCATCCATCCATCCAACCATCCGCCCGCCTACCCGTCCGCCTGCCTCTCTCTCTCTCTCTCTCTCTCTCTCTCTCTCTCTCTCTCTCTCTTTCTCTCTGTCTCTCTAGCTAGCTATTTATATATACACATGTATGGGTCTGGGATAAATAAGGAACTGGTATACAGCAGGGTCAAACAGACAGCTATGTAAGTTAGTAGATCAGCCTGTATTACCTTGATTTTAGTGAATTGTTTACAAGCTAAAACATATTACGTACATTCATTTCTTAGCAGAATATGTCAAAGTGTAAAATCAAAGTAAAGCACAAGTAACTCTGACCAACTCTAATAACTGATCAGTTCAGCGTGAGATTGCAACCATGTGACAAGTTTATCTTCATTCAGTTTTCTCCGCTTTTTCGCCAATGTGTGTTAAACGTATACATAAAAGGATTCACTGCAGAGTTTAAGGGCAGAATAAAAACAGCCAGGGCAACGTTGAGTTCGCCAGGAATTGGAACACCAGCCAATGCCAAGATTCCACACATTCCAATAGGAAACCCAGCACATGAAATCTGTCACTGCAATAGTAATCAACCGGCGAGCTATTGTTACATCTTTCGACATTTTTGTGTGTGCTGGTTTTTAAAGAATTTACTTGCACAGACCAGTAGATGAGCGCCTGGCCAACAGAAATGAATAAAAACAGAATGAAGTTAAAGACAATCAATACAGTGACTGAATACGCTTTCCCTTTAAACTCTTGTCTCGTAACTGGCAATGGGATACAGATACCAGTCTGACTATAAAATTCCCAGTGCGAAGTCATGGGAAGCAAGGGCAGTAGAGCAAAAGTCCAGCCCAAAACCCAAGTTATCACACAAGCCACAGATACTTGTGCTCTTTCAAATCGTAATGAACTGAATGGAAAATGAAGAACAATGAAACGGTCAAGTGTAATGAGCCAAATGACCAGTGCTGACACCTCACTGGACAACAGAGACAGAAAACCAGCCACCTTACAGATCACACTGGTTCTCCATTTCTCGTCATAATGAAGATATGCACCACGGAAACTTTCATCTGCCACTCCTATAATAGCCACATAGACCCCCATCACAAAGTCAGCCATGGTAAGGTTGATAACAAAGACACTAAAGCCGCTTGAAGAAAACGTGGTCCCTGCAAACAAACGTGAACAGAAACAGAAGAGATTTTTCCAGTCAATGACAGACACGTTATCAGCCACAGAAACCCACGATACGTCCATGAGTGCAATAAATCTTCACATGAGGCAATTTCATTTTGGGGGGGCATAACATGAGGACTCATCAAAGTTTAATGGGAAGTATTTCACTGCAGCAAAGTTTGTAATTTGTTGTGAATATAATTTGTAGATGAGTTAGACCTTTGAAGATGTCAAGCGGAAATATTTTCACACCGGCTGTTTTCGATATTTAACTCAGTCAGTTGTTGAATGGAACGAAACCCTCTTGAGCTGATAGTATGGATGGAAGTAAAGTTGAGAATTAATCTACGTAATCTCACAAAGGATCTGAACACTTGAGTTTCAAATTCTGTCAGATACGTGAACGACAAATCCATGGTTGTTAGGGAGTGTTGTTGGAGACCAGATGAAAAACCATTAGAGAGTGAGGTGAGGGGGTTGTTGGACAGGGATAACTTGAAGATTTTGTAAGCCAAGAAAACATGTCACATTAATGTGTTGGAATCTGTTACTGATGAGGTCAAGAAATCTTAAATTCAACAAGTTCAGTTTAGGTACAAGAATCAAATTACACTTCGCAAAGATCAAATGAATAAGGTTCTTATGATTATTGACATCAGTTAATGTCATTCCCAGAACCTGACGAATCCAAGTACCGGATCTGAGGGAAACGTCTTACAGAAAAAGGCTGGCTGAAAACACAGGAATGTGTGACCTTGACACAGACAGTCTGTTGGACAGATCGTGTCACACAAACAATTCATCATCACGCAGTGGGCAGTGAGGCCAGCCATCACACAGGTGGTCACTGTGTACACAGATCGTGGACACCCTGCACCTGAAAAGCCCCGGACAGGTTAGATCCACACATCCTTCTTCGTCCTGATGGTCAATGCAGTCATAGACTTGATTACACCTTGTGTAGACAGGTAGACAGTTATTAAACTCGCCATGACAGCGATAGTGGCTGTCTGGACAGGCCTCAGTGAGGTTCATAGTTTGTGACAGGAACTTATTCACACCATCAAAACTAATTAAAGTAGGAGAAAGAATGCATGTATATGTAAGCGCCATTTTCCTAGTCATTTCACAGTTTATTTCATCTGATTCGTCCTGACAATGTGAAGTAATATCACACACTTTACTATAGGACAGACATTGACCATTGTCGCAGGTAAATGCTTTGTCACAAACAGAAATATATACAGTATGATTCATCACTCTTATCATGACAGTCATCAATAAAATCACAAACCAAAGTGAATGATAGTGTGGTTAATTCAAAAATGCACGTGAATGTAGGGTATAAATTACCGTCATAATTCAGTGGCTGGCTTGTGTTAAAACCACAGGAGATGTTTTCTTCCCCGCAAAACTTTATATTTGTTAGACCCGCACAACAAAAACGTATGAGTCACATGTTCACCAAGCATTTTGTCAGAGAGTTCTGTCCCGTGGACCAAAGGCAAGTGCTGTTTAGCTGTATAGGTTTCATACACAAGGAGTAGTTTGCTCTTTTGTTCGGCCTGACGTCACAAGCTACGCCATGATAATCTTTGTTTAAGATTTTTTGTACACAGTCAACAGTTCTTAGTGTCGACCCTGTGCTGGTCGTGAAACATTTTTTTGTTATTCGTTTACTTAAGCGGGTGTCAATGACAAAATGATTATAATAGGCTGAACGTTTATTCATTAGTTCATATCTGTACATGGAAAGGCAACGACAAATCATTAGAATAAAAGCCAGCCCAGAGCCGCTGCAGCCTAAGATCATGCATTTTTGTTAAATTTCTAAGCGCACCAAACCAGTCACACACACCGAATGGAAATCCTAACTCGCCTCCATGCGAACTGCATTCTATATTACCGATTGCCAATATATCCGTGGCGTCAGGAGTGTGGAGACTGTTCATACCCCTAACAATTTTATAGCACCTGGTATAGAATGACACTAGACCCTCACAGTCTGCACTGCTGAATGGACAGTGTTCTGTTTCATCCCGTCCATCTTCACACTCTGTCTGGTGGTTGCAGGCCACGTGGTGCTGAAAGCTGGCATAGTGATCTACAGAACAATTCCATAAACCACTGGCTAGTCTTTGTGGTGATTCATTTTCAGCAAAGTAGGAGAAAAAAAGTTTAAAGCAGTTTGCTTTTGCTTTTATGCAAGAACCTCTGAAAGTACCAATAATGAATCTTGTGGCATGGAACACGTGTGCAAAATCAGAAACGATATCATTACGTCTATCCCAGACTTGAATTTCGAGTACTCTAAAATGGTCAACAAAATCACCATAATCCATGACATGATACAACAGTTTGATACCTATCAAATGTGCCGCCAATTCTCTGTAACTGACCATGACTGTGTGTTCTTGTGGGACAGTTACCTCCCTTTCCGTGTACATCTGATCAGACAGACTTATATTTGCTCCTGCTGTGATGTAGCCTGATGATGGTGACGTCATTACCAAAACCAGGTTCCCTAATTCGTTGTGTCCTGTAAACGATAACAATGACAGACTTGAAAATGAAGTATTCACCAATGCACCAGTGCACCAGCTAGCACACAGGATTACAATCAAGTACTCATCCTAACAGGCCACCAGAGGGACTAATAGACAAGTAATCAAGCAGCCAAAGCCACCGACAATGAATGAACCATTCAGACATTTCAGAATAAATCATTACAAAGTCAATCCTCTAAACGACAAATTTCGAAAATAATGCTTTTTATGTTAAAGGGCTTCACTACATATTATTCACTGGATTGATCAGAGAGAGAGAGAGAGAGGGAGAG